>PNEQ01017774.1:0-44358 GCA_003012365.1 Medauroidea extradentata | reverse complement strand
CTTTGAACAGGACACCCCACTGTTCACTGCTCAGTGGGACACAACCACAGCCTTATCATTCCTGCGGTGGCCGCCTTCACTACAATGGCAGGAGACAGTACTTAGTCCGTTCTTTCCCTTGCTACCCACGCGAGAGAACCTTCTTTACTACCTGGGGGTACAAAACGCCTGAGGGTAAAGATCGCCTGTTACACCGGCCTCTGGCAGCTCTCCCGCTATGACGCCGTGGGCTAGGTCCTTTGTTTACATCGAGCCCCGCCTGCCACAGCAACCTGTCCGCTACGCGCCGCACCTGGCCGTCCGGCGGGTTGCCGCGCGCCGTCGCGCAGGGAAAAACAGCTGCTACCAAGCGGCAACTGTAAACAAACCCGTCCTATCCCCCCTCCACCAATGTGGCCGTCTAACTTTCGCTATCGTCAACAGCGTCTCACGTCGGCCGAGAAAGTACTGGCACAGTTCTTATCTGCGCTGTGTAGTACACGCTGTCGCTGATGCCGGGGTAAACCCAACACAAAGTTACCCGACAACTGAATTGATTCAAGACAGTTTATCGACAATATCAAACGTAGTTTGATGACTAGGTTGGATCGTCGCATGCTTACATACACGTAGATTTAAGGTTGCCGCCTGGTGAAGGGTACGATTGTGTATGTGAGGCGAGAATCGATGAGGCGCTAGGAGCGACGACGGCCGGCACATGTATTGTGATATCGCCTCTACGGCCAGAGTCGTAAACGTGTGCGCAGTGTTCCCGCCGGTACGTTTTTACTGTGGAACTCTAAGAGGTGACCCTATCATTTTATTGAACGTGTCACTGTAGCACAATACAATGTACTGGTAGACCTCAACTTCCAACAAATCCGTACAGATATCTTGAGAAACAACCGCGTGAAAAAAACCGATTTTAGCAAAGTTTGAGGGTTGTAAAATAATACCTCCAACGTGTCTGGTGTCTTGAAACCACATTCACAAGTAGTCTGAAGTGTGTTTTCTTTTCGTAGATAAGCATTGTGGGTTCAAATTTACAGGTCTCTGAGAAAAACGTAACTCCGAACACGCTGCACGCAGTTCGAGCGCCAGCCAGGCGGCCGCCTTAAGGTATACTCAAATTTTGAAAAGAAAAATATGAAAACCAAAGGTGGTATTTGGGAGTGGGAAGGGGGAAGCACTTGCCACAACAATATATTTTATAACGAACGAAAATAATGTTACCCTCCCTTTGATCTATTCTATCGTTCACAATAACTTTGCTGAAAACTGCTTAAATAGCACCATTTTGCACCTTCAAATCCAAATTTTCCTGGAGGGAACTTCCCAGACCCACCTACCCTCTACGCTTTACTGACTGGATTGGTGTTGCTTTATTTGCCACCCCAATCAAAATGCTGAAGTTCCGTCCATGATGAAAACTGCAAATTTATGTTTTCAACTAACATTGAATTATAGTACAAACATGCTAAATCGTTATTGTCTTGTGGTTAGTGAACTGGCTAGACTAAATGAGGCTGTAAAAATAGTATTCCTTGTACACACGAAATAATTCATTTTGTTATCGTTGGGAGTTTAAAAATTGTTCTGCTGCAAAACTTAACACATTCGGTGCCGGAATAAACTCAATATTTATTTATCTGTCTCTATCCATTACCTAGTTTCCGTTGGACAGTTAGTTGCGACGCAGAGTTAATGTTGAAACCTACGCGTGTGTTCAGACCACAGATCAACCTAACGGTTCAGACTCAGTAAGCACATCTCTCGAGCGTTGTAGATACAACTGGCAGGAGAGTTTGAGCGTTGAATGCGCGATAACCGGTAGAATAAAACGTGCTACTAAGGGTAGTGTTGCCAACTGGAAATCAAAACAAAAGATATTTTAAAGCATAGCCTATTCTAGGAATCTGTAAAAAAAAAATCCTAAAAAAAAACAGGAATAAAATTTTAATTGGTTAAATTAAATAATTGCACAGTTTATGTACCTCCGAAAACAGAAGCAGTAAGTAGCCTATATAATTGAAGATATACAAATGGCTTCTCCTTCATTAATTTGATGCAAATTCATGATCGCTGTCTTTAGGATCACCTCCAAAAATCATTTAGGGGGTTCGTTCCCCTAAAGAAATTATAAAATTTATCTAATAAAATATTACCATTCATACAAGCGATGTACTCAAAGTTTATATATGAAAAAAGCTTGAACAGCCCCTATTTTGCACTTTGGAACCGAAATTTTCCTGCTGACGGCAGACTCTCCCTCTTAATTTAAAGCGAAGATTGGCATTTTAGCCACTGGACGTACTCGTTCCGCGCGCCGCGCACGCTAACGTGAAAGTCGTAGCCGGGGTTTTATTGTAGTTAAATTGTGACACAAGGCACTGTGAAAATCCGGTATTCTCCCCAAAATCTAACAATATAACAATTTTTTTTCACGTGCAGTGAATAAGTGTATACCGGATGTTCGGCGGAGAAATACATCGCCTGAAGAACATGTTGTTGAGATCATGCGCGTGGGGCTGTTTACACAGCAGCAAACATGCGTCGCAGTGTTAAGTGTCGTGCGCCTAATGCTATGCAAACTATCCTACTTGCTTGGTCGCAACGTAGTGCTCTTCATACGCTGTATGTCGCGCCTTTGAACACTGCCTTTCTCCTTACAGTAAACGAATTTTCTTTAAAACTGTTTCGACTGACGTAAAGAAATCTTGCTTAACAGAAAGGAAAAAGTAAAGAATCTTATCTTTGGTTCGGCTATATATATATACTAGCAGTCCCCCGCGGCTTTGCTCGCGAGTATTATTCGTAACTGATAATATTTACTTTAATTTAAAAACCTCTTTGTACACAAGATTGGTACTTCAGTCATCAAGTGTTAGAATGCCCAAGCTGCTAGTTGAACTAATTCTGCAGCAGGATAAGTAGCTATAGCTGTCCACGCGAAAAACAGTCTTAAGTTTGTCCCTGCCACTAACAGCGACTTCGCCTGGGCCTTATTTATAAAACTGACAATTTGACGTTGTGGGGTAATTACAGACACCTAAGGTAAGAGGTTAATCGAATGATAAACATATTTTTACCCTGTGCACAACCACTGGGGACGGTGCCCTCAATTATATATTTTCAAAATATTCACTTTAACTTTATTGACATTACAAAGTTTCAGTGGGTAAAGGTTTAGCGGAAACGTATTTAGTGCCCCGAACCAGAGATTAGTGAGATAATATATCGTCGTTTTACTGCCAAAAGTGACAAAGTCAAAATGAGATAAAATTACAAAAATGCTAGGAATATATATATATATATATATATATATATATATATATATATATATATATATATATATATATGTTTTTCACAAACAATTGCCCAAGTTTAAAGTCTATTCGTCGTTTCGTACTGTTGTGTCACAGTATAGTAATATACCACATATTTGTTAATATCTACAATTTAATACTGTTTTTAAACGAAATAGCATTTATGACTTAAATCACTTTTGGCAGTGTACCGACGATATGTCAGCTGATATTGTAGAGGAACCTAAGTGGAAAGTAAACTGCAATTTTACCCTTTTTAAAGACTACGTGTTAATTGCACTAATTCGATCTGCCTTGTAGTTTGTGTGTGTCAGAATTGAACGTTTGCACGCAGATTTTAACGGAATTCGAGCCCAGAACCTCACGGAATTTAGACCTGGGTAACAAACAACGGCATCACGTAAAGTCGAAATAATTCGTGAAAATAAAGTTTATTAAAAAAAAAAAATATCTGTGTACTGGGCACATAGAGGCTGTACAACACCACGTCTCGATAGGTTACTGTAGTGAAACTCCCGTACAAGTTGTTTCTCGCTGCTCGTTCCTGCTTTTCGGATCGTCTGCCTTGATTATTGACCAACTAAGTTTTATTCTTAATAATCACGTTTCTTATAAAGAAAAAAAATTACATACATATTTTTTTAAATATTTACGTAAGCATCACTCTGACGCGAACAACACCTCAATATCGCTACTGGTTAGATAGATATCGTGGGTTGATGGAAAACAAATTTTGTGCTTTTTCACCCTTTTGGGTGTCGAATTTTGAAATATTTTAAATTTATGCCTTAGACATTTGTATAAGTATCCAACTGAAGTGTAAATCACACATTAGCCGGTTCAGTCGAATCAAAATCGATCATTCAGTAAAAAAAAAAAAAACACATATCACCCCTGCACAGTATTGAGAAATCGAATTTTGAAAAATCTGAAAACCGTTTTGCGATAATTTCTGTAAACATCATTCTGAAGCAAAAATTAATTGTATATCTCGACGGGTTCGATAGATATCGAGGATTTATCTAAAACACGTTCAAGGTCTTTTCACCACTTAAGAGAGTAAATTTCGAAAAACCCTTGAATCACGTTTTAGAATACTTTATTGGTATCTCGTGGACGTAAAAAACACAACATTGGCCTGCTGGGTTCAAGATATATCGACGATTAATTGAAAACGCTTTTCACCACTTTTCACCCCTTTTCACGTCCTTAGGTGGCGAATTTCGAAAATTCCTGAAATTACTTTTTAGGTTTTTTAGTAAGCATCAATCCAAAACAAAAATCACGTCGCTATATAAAAAACTATGGGATCGATATATATCGAATGTGAGTCGAAAACTCATATTACCCCTATTTTAACCAGTGTAGGGCCGAATTCGGAAAATATATTTTAAATGGTACTTGGGATATTTACAAAAGCACCAATTTAAAGCAAAGAGTACTTCGATATCTCGATTGATTCGATAGATATGGAAGGATAATCGAAAACACATTTCACGTATTTTCACCCCTTTAAATAAAGAATTTCGAAACGATATTGAGTCCTGTCATAGACATTTGTAAACGTTACCAATTAAAGTTAAAATCACGACGATAGCCAATTGTGTTTCAAAGATAAAGACGACTCATTAAAAACACATTTTGCCCCTTTTTACTGCCTGGGGGTCGAATTTCAAAAAAACCTAAAACTACTTTTTGGGTATTTACGTAAGCAATATTTTGAAGTGAATATCAACTCTCTATTCCGAAGGGTTCGATAGATATCGATAGTTGATTGGAAACACATTTAAGGTCTTTTCAGCCCCTTAAAAGTTGAACTTCGAAAAATCCTTAAATTGGCTAATATTCATTTTTACGAGTGTCCTATTAAAGTAAAAATCACGATGATTGGCCGTTGGGTTCGAGCTCTATCGACGTTTCTTCGGAAACACATTTCACCCCTTTTCACCCCCTTAGAGGTCGAATTTCGAAAAATCCCTTCTTAGTGCTCGCCTACGACCTGAAGGGAACCTCCACAAAAAATTTCACGATTCTAGGTCCAGTGGTTTGGGCTGCAGTTTGAAATGTCAGTCAGTCAGTCAGTCAATCAGTCAGCTTTCATTTTTATATATATATATATATATATATATATATATATATATATATATATATATATGTGTGTGTGTGTGTGTGTGTGTGAAAGGCGGCGTCCTTAAGAGGCTGCGTCACCTATTTTGTTAATAATATTAATTTTCGCTTAATAACTGCAGTATGACGAATAACCGGCAATGACTCTTTATAGAAGAAACATTACATTTTACTGTTAGGTGCGTATTATTTGATGAAATTGGTGCTGGGAGTTATTTAGTGTTTATTGTTCGGTGAGAAAGAATTTATACCTTAAACTTTAAATTAGCTTAATAATTCTTAATTACACTTTAATTTTCCGAATACAATGTACATAACGAAAAGTAAAGTAACTAGCTACGTCCCTATTGAAATATCTTCAGTTAAATCTTGTCAAATCTTCAATCAGGAAGGAATCAAGAAAAATCCATCATAATAACTGACACGGGCTCTTAAAAGATTTTCTTTGAGTGCAATTTTTTTTGTAGCAAACAAGATTTTTTAAAACGAACAGCTTACCTTAATGTACGTACAGTTAGCTTTACCGCGGCGCTAAGTAAACCCACCCCTCATCACGATGATCTAGGTTAAATTACGCGCTGTACATCCCGATTTTCCACTTATTGGAAACATGACGGTGCGGATTCGCGTTTCAGAACTCCGCCTCTCTGTGTGTGATTACATGCTGTAAGGTTCACTCTCCACACGATAATTATTTATCGCTTTTTACTCACAAATATATTATATTTTTTTCATTACTGTGTACTTCAAACGAACATTTTCTTTGTAGGAAAGTTGATTTGCGAATTTGAACAAAAATATTCTAGTGCACGACAACTCTTTTTTATTTTTTATTTACTTTTGTTGGACGTTTTAAGTGCCCTCGAGCAGCACAAAGCCTTGGTAGAGGAATACGGAGGAAAGGTGAGAGGAGTCGACTAGGGCCTGTTTTAAGGGACCCTCGCAATATTTGGACGGCGCGATCTCGGGAAACCATGGAAACCAGAAATCAGGACGGCCGGAGCCGGGGATTAAGGACTTGTTACGGAGTTTTGCAGTGATTGCGAAAATATTTTTTTCATTGCTACCTAATACTCATATTAAAATTTCGCTGCACAGTTTTGACACTTATATGTTATGATTTGTAGCTGAACATGCGTCGTTGCGAGCTAATTTTGTCACGTTGCAAAAAAACACAACAAACAAAAAAAAAACTGAAAGCAAATAAATAGATCCAGTATTAGTTTTTGTCAACAGACGTATACCATACAGACAGTTCCGGAAAGGAATACAGCCATATAAACGACTGTATTCATTTCCGTAACTGAATGAGTATGTTTGTTTTAATAACAACTAACCCTGGCTTTTATATTTGTTTCACTGCGAATTTTTTCTGCAACGCTGAAACATTCGCTCACAATGGCATAGTCCAGAAAAAAAACGGGTTATTTAATAATACTTCAGTATCACAGGAATCGTTGAATGATCACAGAATAGGGTTACTGCGACACCACATGTCTGCGATTTGAAGGTAGAGCCTTAAGACACTGAGAGTTAAAAACATATAATCTTTGACCATACAGCAGAGCTACAGATGGCGACATTAAGCATTTAAGGGGCCCGCCTCGTGGCACATGTGTTTGTGTGAGTTAGGTATGGTGCTAAGGGCGACGTCGTATGGGCCATATAACAGTGCGTCGCCTCTACGCTTAAGACGTGCAGTCTTCGTGAAAAAACCAATTTCCTATGGGACTTGAAGTAATGACACTGTTGTTTTATTTACGAAATCACTTTACTAAAGTCCAATGCACTACCCTTAAGTGGTTTCACATGTATTCGCCTAGTATATTTTCTGCTATAGCAGCCTGAAAACCCCGTTTTAACCCATTTTGACGTGCCCTAAAAGGGGATTTCTAATACGTGTGTTGTCTTGAAAGTACTTAAGGGCAGTCGTCTGAAGTGTGCGTTCTTTTCGTAGAGAAACGGCGTGAACACACTTGTATTAGTTTCGGTGTAAAACGTTTTCTTCAAACACGCTGCAGTGTGATTTTATGGTAACGAGGCGTGCCCCTGAAGGAGTCTCCCTACCTGCGCTTCATATGCGCTGCAGCAAGTTACGGCTATTATTTTTTTGACGAAATTATTTAACGTGCATTATATTTGTTTACCTACGAAAAGAACACGTACTTCAAACTATGTCACTACAGTTTTGAAAATTCGATGCGTTTATCATAAACATCATTTTCGGGCCCCTCAAAACGGCAATTTGAGTGGCTTGCACGAAGATGCGATAATGCATTACATACGTCGATTAGTAACATCCTTACCGCCCCTGCCTCACACACACAAACGCAACCTATCTAGGGAAGCCCCTTAAAAAAGCTGCTGCCAAAATATTTTCTCGGAAATCACGGGTCCCTTTCTATACGCGTTGAACAAAATTCAGGCATTAGCTCTTGAGACACGCATCAGTGTTCGAAACCACATTGGAAAGTAACTATGGATCATTGCTGTTAGGATTTCAGTTCTAAGGAAATGCAAGTCCTGAACAAATTATAAGTGAAAATGTTAAATTATATAAAATACTATTTCCGTGTGTAGGTGCGTAGGACTATCGTATAGCAATTAGTTAAAAGACACTATACCAGGAAAAGGAATTAGGTAACTGAAATGCCGAACATTCTGCATTGTAAATTAATTCTTTTATGTACACACATGTACTGCAAGCGTAAGGCACAGTTATACCAAAACTAATCATTAAAATACTAAATCATTGCAGGAACTGTTCGAAGATCTTATCCCGTATTGTGCACCACAAAATTTAAGTGTCTGCTATTGGAATCCTGGCATACCAACCAACATGTACCAAGGCAGAGCTGCGAAAGGTTAATTTATCGCGAATGTTGAGTATGACTTGGTTAATACTCAGGTCTGCCATGATATGAGATAACAAGTTAGATAAGAATACTCGATGGTGCAATCGCACTTCACTACACGGATATTGTAAGTGCTTTATCAATACTTGCCGTATCTTACACGTTACAGGCCACAGCGAACTAATCAAGCACAGTAACGCTGTAATTGAACTAAAGAAAATTACTGGGATCCGGTCGGTCAGACGACGGTGATCCGCTGGCCTTTATACTGTAGCAGCAAAAGAGAAAGTGCGATATTATTCGAAGAAACGAAGTTCATACAACTTGCAGTAATACGTTAATACCATTTTGGTAAATGTGTGGACTAGGGTAGTTTTTGAAATCACCGTTTCCTTAAATGGTCAACGGTTTATTCTAATTACAAACAGAAGTACGGTAAACGTAACATTCTAAGAGAATAATTTAATGCGGGAAAAGTAGTCTATTTGCTGGATTTCAATTTACGATTCACGTGTTCGATGTTCTTTGTGCGTTATTCGTGTGTTGCCATTTGACTGGGCCAATGAAAACTCTGGTACTCCGATTTTTAACGTCCGACATTTGTCTGCAAACGCGGTTGGACCGTGGTACATTCCATTTATATAAGTGACAAGGTGCTACAGTGCACTGTGGCTATTTTGGAACCAACTTTTTCCGTGATTTTCCACTACTCATACAAGTGCGTGGATTTCGTGGACATATTCTAGGTCATAATGAAAGTCAAGAACAAGTATTAACTTGTCACTTATACGTAGGGACTGGAAAATTTCGCGAATTCAAAACCTGTAGGCTAGAATCCAATATACTATGCGTACTCAAGGCCCATCTATTCGGTCATTGTTTGTTGTTCCACTGAGTAGCAGCTAGTGGACAAATAGTCGGGGCTTGAGTATGTATAGCACAATGGATTCCAACCTACACGTCATGAATTTGCGAAAATTTCCAATCCCTACTTATACGACGGCTGTCTTGACAACGTCTTTGACTACTGCAATCCTGTAGTAAATAAGGAAATAATTTAAACTGTGAATTAAGAAACAACCCACATTCAGAAATAAAAATATAAAAAAATAGTATAAGATACGGTGATCAGCTGGCCTCTAATGCAGCAGCAAAAGAGAAAGTCTGGTGTTAATCACATCCTTCAATGAAACGCAGGTCATACTACAATTTACTGTAATAATACCATTTGGGTAAAACTGTGAACCTGGGTAGATTTGAAATCACTAGAGATGACGATATATCGCGAAAACATTTTGTAACAATGTACCCTTTAAAACACTGTTGTTTCTTGTGACATGTATGACTGGGTGAAGTAGGTCGGACACAACGTAACTGGCTGCAGACAAATAATAGGCATGATATATTACAATAGCGGGATTCTTATTGGCTCAGTCAAATAGGGCAACAGCTCAAGTACAAGCGAAAGCCAGTAATCTTTTCATAAGCTGGACGTACGTTGAAACCCAGCAAACAGTCAAGTTTTCCCCGCGATAAACCATTATCTCTAAAAATCACGTTTCAATTTGTAGCTATATGGCGGTCTACCCGCTTTTTCTGTTAGACGCCAACGGACTATCGATTATGACCAGTGTGTGAATAGGTTGCTGCCAGATGAAGCTGCGAAATTCACACATCTCTATGAATAGTTGAAGAACCTACCATTCGTGATAGGAAGTTTTTTTACAGAGTGAGGTAATATAATAGAGGATCAGCGACGCAATATAATGGCGGGGGAGGGGAAGAAGGGAACATATAAAAAAAAAACCGTCCCACCGGCCAATGTCTGCCATATTTCCCGCGCACTAAAATCTGGACGGCTCTTGGAACAGAACCCGAATCATAGTGGTGGATGCCCTAAACCTTCACACAAATGGGGCTACTGCCTACGTATGACTACAACAACATGTGAAATAATCAACACGAGCTGCAATGAGCAGCAAGTACCTCAAGTCATCCGACCTTGCCAGTAGCGGTAGAACAAACACAGTCAACTCGTAACCAAGGTACATGGGTTCGACCTCGGCGGAGGGAACATATGTTCGGTTAGTTGTGTGCGCAACGCCTCATTGACAACCTCCCAAGGTGCTGCGTTCATTGCGTAGACGGGCGATCAAGGTCGACGATAGACAGTGCCACAAGATGCGACATAATGAAGAATTGGACTTCGCGCCTTCTGTAAGTGGTCGATCAACACAATCTTTTTTTTTTTTTTTTGCCCCAGTATAATCTCTGAGAATCCAGCTGTTTCGAAATGTTCGAGTTGTGTCTGAAGACTTAAGGCATGTTCACGGTTAGGTAAGCGGGCCTCGGTAGCGTAGACAGGCGCCGTTCTACGGTTCGAAAGTTCCTGGGTTCGAATCCTGACTCGGTCACGGATGTTGTGTTGTCCCCTAACCTCACATCACCTTCACCGGCTCTGAAGACGACGTGGTACATAATTCAACGCTTAAAGCATTAATCTATAACTGTAGGTTTCTTGAAACCAATTTGCGAAAATTAAACAAGAGTAATTCCAGAGAATAGTTTTAGCCAACGTTTTAAACAAGCTTGCTGGCAGTGTTACGAACTTCTGATGCACAATCTCTGACGCCGGAACCTCGTGCATTTAACTGCGGCGCAAGAGACCACACGTAACGAATTAGTAATTCTGAATAAATATTTACTCATAAAGTTGGCAACTACCATTATCTACGATTGTCATGGAGTATTTTATCCATATTGTCTTCGAAAAAAAGCGTAGAAATTAATTGATAATTTCAGCATTTATTTATCTACCGCGCACTCTTCAGACCTCATTGTTAAAGGGCCGTAAAGCCTTCTCACCTCACCTGAGCTTCCTAACCTGTAGGAGAGTTAACTTTACTATGTGGCGAGGTAACACTGCCCCTCTCTGCTGCAGCGCCTCTGGCCTCACGAACTGTCACTGCTATAATAGAAGGTCATTGTTTAGCGCCCGGCCTGGCCTCGCTTACAATGCAGACCCCGGGACAGGTTCCTCGACAGACGGCATTGCGCGACGTTATGTCACTGCGACAACTGTCTAGTTGACGTCTGCGACACACGCTAGGCAACGCTGGCTAGACTCAGTAAACAAGGCCGTCAGTTTCTACCTCGTTTGTGCTTATTAGCTGAGAGGGTGAAAATCTCTGAGTAGTCTTTAAAAAAATATTGTAGTATATTGTACCATAACTCAAGCAAACTGCTGTTCACGTGAGTTACATTATCAACAGGGATACCTGATTTTCGCGAAAATAATTTTGCACCGAAGAGTTTGTTTCAATATTAACTAAGAAGTGCCCATATACTGAAGAAAAAAAAAAAAAAAAAAAAAAAAAAAAAAAAAAAAAAAAAAAAAAAAAAAAAAAAAAAAAAAATAAGTATAGTTGTAGGTACCATACTTGTGTTAAAATAGGGACAGCAAAACAGTTCTGTTGTCGGTACTACTCTATAGACAGTTCCGTCAACAATCTGTTTTGCAGATGAAACAAAGAGTACTGTTGCTTATACATACCAGGGACGAAACAAAGAGTACTGTTGCTTTTACACGCCAGATGGTAACGTCTACAAAACAGATTGTTGAAGGAAGTGTCCAGAGTAGTAGTGACAACCAAACTGTTTTGTTGTTTTTATTTTAACACAAGTATGGTACGTACAACTATACTCTATTTTCAGTGTATGCAGCTCTGCTTCGTTATTATTGGCAGTTTGTCTTTGTACAGAAACGTATCTCATTTAACTGCGCAAATCAGAATAAGTTTACTACAACACCATGAAGCAGACACTCGTGTGTCTAATTACACGTTACCAGTAGATAGAAGCACGACTGTTTCGCGTATTGATTCTAGGTCAGGTTGAATGCCGATAATATACTTCACTACTTCTGCGATTAGACGACACCTGTTCCAACACATCTTTGACGACTGCAAGCCAGTGATAAACAAGGAAACAAGTCGTGGTGGTAACACGTGTTACGGTCAGAAGCCAGTGGATATTTGACTTTGGCCAGTATGTGTATAGGTCTTAGAAGTCTACACTGTTTCTAGATTAATACGCGAAATACTCATGCCTCTACCAGTAGCATATACCGAGTGAGGTCGCCCAACGGGAACACGCTGGACTCGCAATCGGAGAGGATCCTGATTTCAGCTTTAAGTGCAAGTGACTCGAACAGCCATATATCCGACAGGACACGGTCAGTGTGTAGCCAACACACGCACGGAGATTCTCGAGGAAAGCGGCAGTCAATAAAACATGCCCCGAGATCTGCTTCCCGCGGCAGAAAAGTACGCATGCAGGTCGGCTTTCCCACACACAGCAGCTTACATCGAGATACAACAGCTCGCGGCTTTATGATGTCTGACGCCGGCGGTATCTTCGCTCGCGTCACGGACATCTCTTCCGGAGAAAGTCACCGCTGGATGTGAAGCAGGCGAGCTTTATAGTGACTGTCGCGTGTCTATCGCAAATTACAAAGCGAGTGTTTTCTTTGTTACAACAGACTTTCGTCGAAGTACAGTATTTGACTGATTTAACTAGAACATCGTAGAGTAGGGAGATTGTGGCAAGGTGGAAAGATGGGCTCACGCACAGAGTGATAAATTCTCCAGTTATCAATCGTTAACAATATTTTAATTGAAATTGCCAAATAATACTATTATTGCCTTCGGCATTAGTTGCCAATTATGAATACGCATTTCCTGGCGACTCTAAAAATAATACATGACTAGTTGCTAGAGACATGCAAAATTCGCGTTATTTTCTGACAGCACTAGACTGCAAGTGACTATAGGCTCGTTCGACGTCTCCCGCTGGCCGATATTGTCGTGACTTGCCGCGGAGAATGCTTACGCGGTAGACAGACCAATCTCTGTTAAGACGTAACACACGTAGGTTAAATGACAACACATAAAAGTTCGTGGGCAATTAAATCGTAGTTTATGCTCTGTTATGTACAGGAAAGTGAAGTTTAGTCTGTTACCAAATGACAACGTGAATTTTGCATGGTCAGTAGATATTTATGAGCATATAGCAAATAAATGTAGCCTATTTTACTAGGTGGCGATAATGTTCCATTTTAAATACGTGTTTCTAACCGACCTAAAAATAAAAGAAACAGCAATTTCAACCTTACTTAAGATACCCCCATCTTAAACTAGCGGGACTTCGTGTGTACAGAATTTCTGAAACTTAGAATTTTTTCGCCCATTTTATAATTTTTTTTAAATAAAAAAATATTTTGCAATGGATTTTAAAACATGTCAAGCAGTGACTCGTGCTATTTAGTTTCTATGTGAATTTTTTAAAGTTTATTTATGTTCGTTGGTTTTTGCGACTTACAAGAGCTAAAAACGTGAAATTGTGACTTTGAAGTGCCATTACAGGAAAACTAGTTGAGCTAATTGTTTTTGTAAGAGGAAAATGTACTCTCACGTGACGTCTACAAAACTAACACTATTTCATAAATATATAAAATTATGGCTTTTCCTTACTTGGACGCCCTTAATACGTGAGTTCTGACTCTCCGAGTCGTGACATAGACAACTCGGCATCTAATTGGCTGAAAGAAGACCAATAACGAAGAAACATTGGTACCGTACAGTGAGCGTGTCTGACATGCTGAAGAACTTTAGAGATTGGTGACACTGGGGCTAGCATACTCACTCCTATCTTGACTTGAATGCCAGTAATTGTGTATAACCCTCAAAGTGTCAGCATCCGGTGTTTGAGACAGACTATAATTTCAGTAATGGGAACGACCTGCTTTCGAATGAGATGGCTGGCCGACTAACACTGCGGCAAATCGCCATGACCCACACAGCAACTGTGACAGAAGATATAGTAATGCATACTAAACAGATTCCTTGTAGCTTTGTGATTAAGGCGACCGCCTACCCGGCGCTTGATCTGCACCACAGCTGGTTTGTAACAACTGTTTTACGACGAAACTACTGAATGTACCCACAGTATGTTTACCTGCGAAAATAAAACAAGTTTCAACCTATGATGAAATGTAAGACCTTACAACAGTCCAACACAAATTTTTAGAAAGAATATACTTCGCAGAAATAGACTGCTTGCTAGGTTCCAATTTTCTATTTATGTGCCAACGTTCATCATTATTCGAGGCAATGAGAACCTGCTGCACCAATATTAACCATTTGTAGGGATCAAGGGCTCAACCATTTTCGCGTTATTTTCTGACAGAAGACTGAACTCAGCTCAGTTGACTTCTGCCGTAGGTCGACAGTTTGTGAGTCACAACTTGAAGAACTTCTCCAACCAATGATATAAAGATCAATTCTAAAATGCCCACTATCCGGTAATCTGACCATACAAAAGATCGAAGGCCAGGAGCTAATATATACCGACTGGAAATGTGGCTGGGTGAATATATGTCAGAGAATTCTAACCTGTCGCCAAAAATAACGCCAAATTGACATTTATATAATAATTTGTTATTCGCCTATACCCAGTTGAACTGTGTAGAATAATTACTGTCTAATCGTATCACTAGGTATGAGATACTACAGTGTTTCCAAGACTATTTTGTTACTAAAGCTTTCGAGATTTTTCACTCTTGTCCATTAATTCTGTAAATACTATTTTTCATTGTCAACAACTGTTCTTCCAGGGTGGCGTACCTCAGAATACAAACGAAATTAGAGGTATATCGATGGTGTTGAAATGCAACCTCGTATGTCAAAACAATGCAATTTCCCGCATACAGCAAACTTGTATGTCACTGTTATACATATATGTTGATTAATATGTGTGTTACATAATTGTAAATGTATGTTCTTGTATGGTAAAAATGTGTGAACAGTTATTACGAGATATACTATATTACTATGTTTTAAAATGCTTATGCCTGTCCTGACATACGAGGTTGTAGTTACAAAGTCGCGTCCAGTTAAATTACAAGATCGCCGTTGTTTGTTGTCTAACACAAAAACCAACAGGACGTAAACGGAAAAGTTGTTGTGTAGATAGTTGCCCCTTCACCTCCTCCAAATCGCCATTAATGGTGTCCATGGAGGCTAAATTATGCCGTAAAACACGGCCGAGCAGTAAACTCTCCCTTTTTTCTCCGTGACCTATTAACACGGCAGAGACGGGAGAGGATATAAACCTGTTAATAGGCGCGCACTTCGCAACTGCCGCAGCTTATATGCCCACAGCGGTCATTACTGCTCGATATGACACGATCACAACGCAACACTACATCTCACTTTCTACTCGTCAAAGAAAACTGTTTAAACAACATATATGTAACGTCAAGCATACATGTTATTTTTATTTATTTATTTTTTTTTTTTAAATACGTAAATCAACATTTCCTTGCTGCAAGCTACTTACCTAGTCTCCGATAAAGAAAACATTACGTATTACTGAAATGAAGCCAACGCTGATGCACAAAATGGTAGTAAAACCGCATCCCTGAAGCTGGTATTGGAAGAACCTTAAGGGTGCCACCTACCTGCGTGTTAGAGGCTGAGAAGTGACGGAGCTGTAAGGGCGACCTTGGAGCGTGCATCAAATGCCGCATCGCTACAAAGCGTCAAGCGCTGAACTACGTGCAAAATTCCCGCCGATCTTTGTTTACTATGGTCACCATAGAATTTGCATTTCTGGAAAGTCTGCAGCTAAGTTCACTGGAGGTCGTAGTCATACATCCAGTTAGTACAATATGAAGCACGGCAGTCAGAAAAGGCCGTTTCAATCTATGGTACAGGGCTCAGAAACAGTGTTAATATTCATTAATGAAAAGTGTGTCCTACTAACGATATTCCGTCCTTGTCCGAAATGTGTTTTCTTCTCGTTCATTGATGCAATGGGCAAATATGGAATGTGGAATAGTTTCGTAAAAAATATAATTTTTTTACGAACACACTACAAAGCATTTGCAGCTCGTGATAGGCGGCGCTCTTTAGCACAATTATCAATATATTTATTGTACAGTGTAACGTCAACTTCTGAGTACGAAGGTATTTACACGCCGTGTTTATTAACTATGATGCTATGTTTACAGTAACAAGAGGCTTTAAGGTATGTCTGCTGAGAGGGAAATAATAATCATGGCTTGAGAAAATTGCTCATTTTACCGGCGAGTAGTCTATAGGCGGCGTGTTAAGAGTTAATAACCGCTAGTTTTTTTTTTTTTTTTTTTTTTGACGTTTGAGGAACGTAAATTGAGAAGGAGAAAAGTCGAATATAACACACGTCCGTAAGACACCTCATCGTCTCTTGGACTAAACTAGCGCGCAGTGTTTCCGTAGAATGTGTTTTTCAACGGGACTTCAAGCGATGACCCTGTTATTTTATTGAAAAAAATTATGTGGTAAAGTCCAACGCAGGTTTCTATGACTTTGTTTTGCGATTACGGTTGATATTTTCTCGGCTACAACAACGTGAAAGTCATTTTTAGCACTTTTGAGGAGCTTGGAAATCATGTTTTTAACTAGCGTACGGCATCTTTAAAATCATAGGTACACAGTTTGAAGTGTCATACTTTCCGTACCACGCTACAGCACGGCTTACGCGCCAGGTCCAGTAACTGAGGACTTGTTATTGAGAGTAGTGTACGGGTGGTGTAGGAGCGCGGTGTTTGATGCAGGCGGTGTACGGCAGTCACTCGCTCGCCGCGTGAAACAGCTGCACGATCTATAAACAGCCAGGGCCGGCGCCTGGGGCGATGACTCCCGCCAGCGCATGCAGGCCACCCGAGTACAAGAAGCCGCCCTCGACAACCCCTGCCCGCCCCTTCCCTCATCCATCATCACTGCTGACCCCGCGTCACTAAGCATGCTGACATTTTCTTAATTTCTTCCTCATTCAAAACTTGGAAAGATATATTTGAAAGTATTTCAATAGGGACAGAGATAATAATAATATTTATACCCACATTGTGTTCGAAATTTTAAAGCGTGGTTATGAAATAGTTAAGCTAATTCGAAATTTAAGGTAATAATCATTTCTGGCGATATAATACGGACTAAATAACTTCTAGTAGGCATACCAATTACGCACCAATTTATAAAACGACATGTTTCTATAAATAGACATTACCGATGATTCGTCACACCCCTTATTTATTAACCTAAAATGGATGTATTTAACAAAAGCTGTGACAGCCCCTTAAGGTGGCCGCCTAAGTGCAAACGTTTTGCACGTCATGGTTAAAACCACAAAATTTTCGCGAAATTTTGCCCCAGTTTGTATTAGTTCCTTACGTGCACATCTTAAGCTCTGCTTCACAGTCAGTGATTGGATGTATTAACTGTCACGTGACTTGGGTGTTCTTCCAACAAATCACAGAAGTGTGGTGTTGCAGTAGCCTTATTGATATTGGCACAATCAAATGAGAGCTGTTACTTCACAAAGACACGCCGCCAATAACTGTGAAGCAGATATGCAGACGTGCATGCAAGGCACTGAAACAAACTGGGGCAAATTTATTTTCGCGAAATATTCACGGCCCTAGATGACCTTCGAAGTGCGGAGCTCTAAGGGATACACAGCTCGTCCATCACGCCGCACCCTCTTAGTCGTGTATGCCCTAGCCTCTAGGTGCAAGTCACTAAACTGGCGTGCAGGCTTCTCGCCGATAGTTCGCCCCTCAGGGTCGTCATCTACGGGAGCAAATGCCCCCCCCCCCCCGGTTTAGAATTTTAAGTGTATAAAATATATATTTTTTTGTATTTTGTTATTTAAATAATGCTAACTTAAGCACATAAAGCTGAAGTTTTATTATTGAAGTTTCTAATTTATACACGCTTAATTAATAAGAAAGATGCAACAAGGTAACTGTCGCAGAAAAAAAAATCTTGTCTCCCCCCCCCCCCAAGGAAAACCTGAAATGATGCCCTTGTCGCCCCTATGAGACTCAATGGCGACCCTACAAAACTGTAATGTACGTAGATACGTGCATATGCCTTTTTACAAATTCTTTGTCAAGATTTTCATGCCTAGAAATTATCACAGAAACATCAATTTCCGGCCTCCAATAAAAGATTTAAAAGTTTACTGGATGACTTGTATTTGGTAGACACAGTGTAACGTTCTTTGAATTGATGCTATTCCTAAACAGACGTCTCGCACGCACATTGAGCAGTTTTTAATAAGCTTCTATCGGCCGAAGTAATTCACACCGTTTGGTGGTCAGGGCAGGCCCCTTAAGGGCGCGGTCTACCGCAATTTTCATTACCATTATTTTATTTTTTATTTGCACCAGACTCTTTTTTATTATTTTACACACAAAATGTAACTAAATTTGGCTCTTATGAAATTTTTTTATCTGTCATAGTTTTCGCGTAATGGCTTGTTAAAGTCATATTTTGCATGTTTCCGTTTTAACGACCACAATAAAACCAACTTATATACCAAATTTCAAAAAAATCACAGTGGATAAAGACATTGCAGACTACAACGACATGCTCATAAAAATAAATAATAAAAATTATTTGAATTTTAAAAAAATGCTGAAACTCAAAATTAAAATTTAAAAAATTTAATTTTTTTTTAAAAATACAAATAATTTTTTTCTTTAATTTTATGACCATGTCATTGTAGCCTGCAATGTCTTTATCCACTGTGATTTTTTTTAGTTTGGTATATAAGTTGGTTTTAGTGTGGTCGTTAAAACGGAAACATGCAAAATATGACTTTAACAAGCCATTACGTGAAAACTATGACAGATAAAAAAATTTCATAAGAGTCAAATTTAGTCACATTTTGTATCTTAAATAAGAAAAAAATGTCTCGTGCAAATAAAAAATAAAATAATGGTGGTGAAAATTCCTTAAGGGTGTTCAAGTGGGAAAAAATTATTATTTTATATTTGCACGAAATAGGGTTAGTTTCGTAGACATGACTTGGGAGTACATTTTCCTCTTACGAAAAAAAAAAAAAAAAAAAATGTCAGCCAGTTTTCCCATCCTGTAATTTTAAAGTCAAAATTTGAATATTTTTAGTTCACAAAAACTTAAAAACCAGTAAACATAATGACATGGGAAACAAATCACATCAAAGCTACATGTCACGGTCTAAGATTTGAAGCATATAAAAACTCAATACAAAAAGTTTTTGTACTTAAAATAAATTTTTAAAATGTGCTAATTTTTTTATTACTTTAAGCATTTTTTAAATACAAAAAAATATGTTATAATAGGTTTCCATATGAATAAAACTGTTAACCCTTGACATGTATGTTTACTGGTTTTCAAGTTTTGTATGAAGTAAAAATATACACATTTTTACATTTAAATGCCATTATGGGGAAACTGACTGAGCTAGTTTTTTTTTTTCGTAAGAGGAAAATGTACTCTCAAGTAATTTATACGAAACTAACACTATTTTATACAAATATGAAACTGTGATTTTTTTCCCCCCACTTGAACCACCTTAATCATCCGTCATATACTGGGTCCTTTCAGTACGCAAGGTGAAGGACTTGGATTCGATTCCCGGCTCCGGATATCCTGGTTCTGATTTCCCAGGGTTTTCTCGAAGTAAATCCAGGCGAATGCTAGGAGAAGGTTCCTAAATGCAGTCCCTAGTCGCCCCCGTGTATCCATACCGCATATCAGTGGAGCTGTTCGAGGGCATATAAAACTTTTTTATAAACAAAACATAGCGGGAAAAGTTGACTGTTGGTTTCCAGTGTAGTGTTTAGATTCCAACGTTCTTTTTTTCGTTATTCATGTGATCCTATTTGACTGGGTCAATTAGATTTTTGATACATTACTGGTCGTTATTCGTCTGGAGACAGTTAAACTGTGTGAAATACTGGTAACAATCATATAAGTCCCTATCATTCTAATACGGTGACGCAGCTAGGATTTATGTAAGAAAAAAAAGAGAGGGGTTAACCTGAGAATAATATAGTGAACATCGATTACCCCTTTAAAGCCAGGGGTCCTTCCTAGGAAAAATTTAGATTTAAAGCTGGAAAATAGTGCTATTTCAGAAGTTTTCGTAACGAAACATTGAATATTCTACTGGTAAAACTGTTTTTTAATTTTTAAACGATTTTCTTCAAGAGTGACAAGGGAATGGGTTATAACCTATATCTCCCCACCCCCTTAACTTCGACCTTCCTCTAATAGTGCATAGCCGGCCTCCGCAACGTAGTTGGTTAGGCGCCAGTTTACGGTGCGAGAGGTCCTGGGTTCGAATCCTGGCACGGGCGTGGACGTTGTTTTGTCCCTTCACTTCACTTAATTCTCATCGGCTCTTAAGACCTCGTTGTTAAAGGGCCGTAAAACCCCTTCACCATCTCCTATAATAGCACATGTACAGAGTTTATCGTGACCTTGGACGTTACCTTTCGAGAGCGGAGAACAAGGCCACTTACTGTGAAAAGAAAGGGGATTGGTAAAAATAGGTATATTGCCTCTGGCCACCGATCACAAGGGGACCTATTAATTAATGTTACGATTTTGTGGCGAAAAATTCATTTTCACAATTTTGTTCTAGTGCCTTACGTGGACATGAACAGATCTATAGCTCTGTTTAACGGTCAGTGATTGGATGTTTTATATCTTGCTTGCCTTATGCGGCCCTACTGGCGAATCACAGACGTATGGTGTCACAATAACATTATTCCGATTGGTGCGGTCAAATGAGAGACTTGCCTGAACCAGGACAAATAACATGAAACAGAGCTGTCTATGAACGCGTAGGGCACTGAAACAAAATGTTGCAAAAAAACATTTCCGCTACAAGCTCACGTGGATCTAGTAACGTCGCTTTCTTTGCAAAGCGACTACGCATCGTCCCCTGAGTGAGAGAGTGATGAAGAGGCGGAGGAGGGAGGGCGTGGAACTCGTAGGCGCCTGTCTGCACGCGTGTAGCAGCATCAGTTTGCTACAGAGTGTGCGCGGCACGCCTTCTCAGAACTGAGGGCCGTCACGTAACACTTGTAGCGCCCACATCTCACAAAGACACTTCACTGAGGCGTGCATCGCGACCAACATCGCCAACGCTCGTTTAGAGAAGTCTTCGAGGGGAAGACACACGCCAGCTGAGCGCCTTGCAAGTGGCGAGACAGCAAGAGCCGACCTAACAGCCAGCGCGCTTGCAAGTCCCAGCGTCATCGTTGTAGCCCTATAGCACGTCAATTAAAGCAATTTTTTAAAGACATTTCACAATATGTTTTTATCTTTAATCACATACGATACGACTACAGTTAAACTATAAGTAGGGTCATGAACCTATCGCGAAAAGAATTTTGCCCCAGTTTGTTTCGTTGCCGTACGTTCACATGTGTAATTCTGTTTCATTGGTGGTGATCGGATGTTTTAACTGTCAAGTGTCTAAAGGTTCTACATGCAAATTACAGACGTGTGCTGTTGCTGTAACATTATTGTGGTTGGCACAGTCAAATGAGAGACGTCATTTTACAAAGATACACTGTCAATAACCATGAAGTATAACTAAGGATGTACGCGTAAGAAATTGAAACAAAGTGGGGCAAAATTATTTTCGCGGAAAGTTCATGACCCTAACTATAGGTGGAGATGACGGTTTATCTCGGGGAAAACTTGACTGTTTGCTGAGTTTCAAAGTACGTTTAGCTTATGGAAAGATTACTAGCTTTCACGTCTCTGCAGAGCTGTTGCCCTATTTGACTGAGCCAATAAGAATCTAGCTACTGTAATATGTAATGCTATTATTGGTCTGCAGACAGCTACGGTGTATCAGATGTACATCACCCAATCATACATGTTGCAAGAAACTACAGTGTCTTCAATTGTATATTGGCACAAAACATTTTCGAGTTATACCATAATCTCTAACTATAGGGTTTTACCACGCCTGGAAACAGAACCGCATTCTCAGTACAGTTATTTACGGAGATACACATGTATCTAAACGCACAATCTCTGACATCACAGACGAAATCTTGCAGTCGGGACATTTGTTTTAGTACATCTTAAAAAACGACAAAAAGCTTTTTTAATTTCAGACTCCAGTGTCTAGAAAAACGCGAACCCAATTCGCAAAACACAAACTGCTTACTAGTTTGAAATTACGCCGCACAATGTTTAAATAAAAATTATACGGACACCACTTGAAGTTCCATATAAAAAAGACTTACCACGGAACCAAAAAACCCTTATTTCCTTCAAAAATATGTAACGTAGTTCCTCTGACAATACATTTTTTGGTAATCTGTTAGTTTTTGAACGGTACGGTATTTATTGGGAAATGTTTTCAACACTTTGTTCGACACAGAACCAGCAGCGCATTGATAGTTAATGAGACGGTTTATGCAGCCGTTTCTGTTACAGTTCAGTGAGCGAAGATCAATACACGCCCTAGCTAACGTCACAACTCCAACGTAGTTTATTATTTCCAAGCCACTGGAACTATACAGTATGTTCTCGGTACAAGTAACACGCTTTAAGGCTCCGCTTAGCTTGTTTCAGCCTATTTGCATCTCTTCGTCAGTTGTCAGCTTTAAAAAAAAAATATTTTATGAGGAGGATACCCGAGGGCCAGGATATCTCATCCCGAATACGGATTGTATGAGAGGGAGCTCGTAGGCAATATGCGTACCTTGAAGAATGAAATGAAATGAAGCCCTACGACGAAGAGCCGTCAGAATGAGAGGGGTAGGAGAAACGGGAGATTCCCGAGAAAATCCACCGACCAGCATCATCGTCCCACATGCGAAGATCAGTGGACAGACCCCGCCGGGGATCGAGCCCAGGGTCGCCTTGGTGGAAGGCAAGTGGTCTGACAACTCGGCCACCGCGGCCCCACTTGTCATTTGAAACGTTGTCATGTGATGACTAATAAACACTGTATGCATATATTTATGTCGTTCTTTAACCGTAACGCTTGAAGCCACATAAAAATAAGTTTACTGCCGTCGAACGGCAAAAACAAACAAAAAAAAAAGTCTACTTTAACATGAACAATCTGTAAGAAGATATATTCTACGGGGATTGATGAAGTACAGGTGAACTCAACAACGTTAAAATATAAACTAGGCATACTTTCACAGAATTGAAATATATGTAACATGGCGGACTCACAAAACTTTGTTTTTATCCCTTAAATAAATTCTTACAATTAACAAGCTGTCGTACTCAGTAATTATAACGCATAATTCAACAACTGTACTCACAATTTTTTTATTATTAGTTTTAACATACCACGGTCGTAAACTTACGAACTTGCAGATCTCATCGACCAACAGGCCTTAAGTACGAAGCCTGGCAATTTCGTAGTTTCATTTCTCATAGAAAATTAGTTACGTATGGAAAATTCCACACATTTCATGTGATAGTTTTCGCTAAATACCTATGCCACCATATCGTTATTAAAGGAGTGATAGAGCATTGCACTAAATTATACAATGATTTTCTTAAAAAAAAAAAAAAGTGTGGTAACATA
The DNA here is from genome assembly GCA_003012365.1 of Medauroidea extradentata. Classification (NCBI taxonomy): domain Eukaryota; kingdom Metazoa; phylum Arthropoda; class Insecta; order Phasmatodea; family Phasmatidae; genus Medauroidea; species Medauroidea extradentata. The sequence continues at coordinate 20,627 of PNEQ01017774.1, read as the reverse complement.
TTCGGCAGGGGATAGTCTATTTAAAACATCTTCCAAACACAATATCATCATAATCACTGTTTTATATTTATTTAATCGTTTTAATTAAGGTACCGGTAAGTCAGAAAAGGTCTGTGGAGAGCCGCATATAATTGCTACTGACGGTAACCAATGTGTTATAAAGAAGCAGAGTCCGTTCCTGAAATGAATACAGATATCGGTTGTTCACTCTTATCATAATTTTACAAGAACGTATTTTTGTTGTCTCACTGTCTCTTTGTCCTCAAATGAAATACCCATATTAGCTAGAGGCCAAGCAAAATTCCCAGCTGCTGATTACTAGGAAATCATAAGTCAAAACAAAACAACTCGTACATGTACTTCGTCCAGCATCACAACTTTCATAGCATAAATCAACAACGTTTTTCCTTGTTTTCATCACGTCTTTGACGAACGAAAGGGATCGTCAACTGATAACGGCTTATCTGTGCTCATAATTCAAAGTCGTGGCGTTTTGCCACTGGTACGCTACAAATAACCAGAAACACGCATTAAATAGAAACAGTTTGCCAACAAAGCACTCGAGTGGTCTTTGATCGCCCGTATTGTCAGCTCTCGTGCACAGTGATAAATTCACGATTTCAAAAGAAATCGTTTAGTAAAGTGAGCACTTCAGAAGAACGTCTTTGGAAAAGTAAAAACGTATATTCAAGTCTTCTAACGTGAATGTGGTGGAGGACAAAAATATTGAAAAGTCAATTTACCACGACTTCAAAGTACTCACTACTGAGAATAACCTTATACCAACGTTTCATTACTGCTAGGGCTAGGGCTCCAGAATGCATATCAGCAAAACAGGGCTACAACACTTTTTAAAATTAATTTTTATTAATTGCCTTTTTTACGGTATATAACTTAAGTTATTTTTCTAAAAAAAAACTTTAAATAAAAATTCTAAAATATTTTTTTTACAATAGGCAGAGAATAAGTTATAATTGACAGTGGACTACTATTTAGAACATAAAAAACCACAAATGTCGGTACATCTGTGAAGCTTGTCGTAGTGGTGACACGTTGGTATAGACTATTAATGGTAAAATGAGCACAATAAGTCTCTCTAAAATGCATTAACTATTATAAACATCATTATCGCGGCTTTAGATGTTAGCTTTTGAGACGAATTTGTTTAGTAGTGACTCGAAAAATGTTAACAAGTGACGATCTCGTTAGTAAATAGCTTATACGAATAATTTAATAGGGCTGGTCAACGTGCTCACTTTATCGCGAACAGAGTTTGTGCCGTATTCTCCAGGATCGAGTGCCGCACGAAGAAGTTGCGCAGATGACAAGAGGTGACATGCAAGCAGAGGATGTGATGGTACTCACTCTTGTGTTTGGAGTTATTCTTCCAGATCGCCTTGAGGAACGCCATTGTTGAGGTTCTGAAGCGTGCTCGTATACGATACAATCTGCAGGTCCTCTCGCCTCGGAGTCCAGGCGCGTTATGCGGTGCCGGGCGAGAAGCGGCCACTTTGTGTACCGGGACGCACCAGGGCTGCCAACCTCCGCGCCGCGCCACCAGGACCCGCGCAACACGGTATTGCCTATGTCTCCGGCGGGCCGAGGGGCAAAGTGCCGCGCCGGACTAAAGTCGAGCCGTAGTGCGCCTTGAGGAACTCTGGCGCCGTCAAAGCCAAAGAGTTCGCCGGCCTCGTGTCGTGAACTTCGCCCCCGTACCCGAGTCTATCGCGACACGCCAGACTTCCCATAAGCCCGCAGACCATTGAGGAATGTTACGCCAAGATTAAATCTCCGCTACACCGTCCCTCACTGATCCAATGAATATTTAAATCGCGGTCATTATAAAACTGTTGCAATGTTCTTCATGGAGGAATTGAGGCCAACAACTTCTGCGCATCAGGAATATAGCATTATTCTGAAACGTACTGATGATGATACAGGTTCGTGTGTAACACCTTCCTCTCAATCTGTAATAAAAAAAAACTTAAAATGACTCTGTTAAGGCCTATCTTCATAGAAATGACCATGGCAGTGGAAGTGGACGCGTCCGAACTTCGTGGTTAGATTTGCCATCGCTATGTTTGAAGGTCTGAAGTTGTGGTTAATCATTATTTTGTCCAGCTTATATTGATTTAAACATTCTATTTTTTCCGAGCTTAATTCCAATATTTTAAATTCTATGCCTAGTTACGAATGCCCGCGAAAATAGTTGAATTTTTCTTCTGTCTTAGGACCCAACTTCAGACAGAAGTTAAGATTCAGCGAACACTTGTCTTAGGACCAAGCTCATCGAAAGACACTGTAACCTTGGACACTGATGTGACGTCACAGTCACGTGCGCTAATTAGCGCAGTCTTGTCCTAGGACACAACTCAGGACATCGCTATATTGTGAACAGTCATTCAGTTTTTTTCAGCAAGGGCAGACGTTTACCTGACAGAAAATGTTTCAAGTTTGTTCACAGTTCCTAGTACCAAGCTTTTCACTTCACGACGGTAAACTCGCGAACTTTATGCTACATACGAGCAACGTCTAATAAGTCAATTTATGTTATATATATATATATATATATCCGTTAGGGTATATTCTTGAAATGCAGCGGTTGTCTATATACAAAATACTAGTGTGAATACGGCTTACATAATTTAAGAGGGCGTAGTACATAATTCCACGCTAAAAGCATTAATCTATAACTGTAGGTTTCTTGAAGCCAATTCGCGAAAATTAAACAATAAAAATCCTAGACAATAGTTTTAGCCAACGTTTTAAACAAAATTGTTTCCAGTGTTACGAACTTCCGAGGCACAATCTCTGACGCCGGAACCTCGTGCATCTAACTGCGGCGCAAGAGATCACGTGTAACGAATTAGTAATTCTGGATAAATATTTACTCATAATGTTGGCAAATACTATTATCTAGTATTGTTATTGAGTATTTATCCATATTGGCTTCGAAAAAAGTGTAGGAATCAGTTGATGTTTTCAGAGTTTGTACGCACTCTTAAAAACAAGGCAGTGTTTAACCTAAACGTTATCGTAGCTAAAGCCAACGTTTAAAACATAATCGAATCCTTGATATAATCTACAAAAATTAGCGTTTCTCTTTCCTGCGTGTCAGTCGCGTGTTGATGAATTCTTGCAAAGTATACAGGTTTTTGTTCGATGTTTCCTTCTTGTTTACACAATATCCTCTAGAAAGTAGTTCTGAATCTGACAAAATAGGGCTGTGAGAATTATCTGTGTTTAAATTGTGGAACATATAACGAAAGTTACATATACTTCCCTGAGCATCTTAGTATTTATTTGTAAATTTATCGATGGAGCGCTAAGGGTGCGCGGACCGGCGCACAGTGGGATGTATTGAATAATCATAAGGGAAAATAATATCAAACTTTTTAATTCGAGGTAAACCATTTATGAGACGTTGTTCTACATGAAGTCTTTCGCGTGCCTACAAATTTTCTTCAATATCTGAAGTCATATAAGGCTAGGAGGCCATTTCAAACTTGATAGTTTTGAGAAAATCCAGAGAAGTCCGCATTCGTTGCTAAATATGGCATGCCTGGTTGTAATATTTTTAGATTTTTTTTTTTCATATAGCTGAAAGTAAAGTAATTTTTCTGCAGAACTACAAAATATTGTCTATTACGTATCGAAACAATATATACATTTCATTTGAACAATCAACTCAGTTACACCCTTCGAAATATTGTTTATTTTAAACCAATTTTTAACCTACAGGATGGGATGTTTCTGAAACATGTACCCAAAGTTTACCAGTGGATTGCTGACGTGAAAAAAACAAATTTTATACAGGACACCAATAATCCATCTCAAATATTAAGGGCTGTAGAAGCCCCTAAAATCGAAGTCAGAAAAGCATATTTTGTGGGATATTATATAAAAAAAAATTTTGCGTTGGTGTACAAGCTATATAAACCACGATCTGAAATAAAATAACGGTATGTGCATCATGCGCATCCCCCCTTCGTTTAAAAAGAAAGTGCCCTGTTGTTGCAGGAAGAAATGTTAATGGTCTCAAAAAGTGATGTTTTATGCCGTAATGTAAAGTAGTGTGTCGTAATTAGTAAATAAAGTACTCTCGCTGCAACTCTCTGTTTACGTGTAAAATACACCCAAGTATTACAGTTGGCAATATCGGGTAGCTAGGCAACACTTGCTACACCTTGGGGTACGCTATCGTGACTATAACATTTATATCTGAGATGTACCGTGGGTATCCATATCAAATTTCTTCTTTTCACGTCAGCAATCCGGTGGTAAATTTTGATCACATGTTACAGAAACATCCAGTATACGTGCGATTTAAAAACCATTGTTACAGAGTGCCACTAAGTTAATTACTATGCAATATATAACATTGCTGTATCAATATCCAGATGATTTGGCTGCACCTCCTTGCCCCTCTCCGAGAAAAATATTTTAAGAGGGCGTTAAGTGAGATTTCGCCTATCATGTAAGCAGTCTGGTGCCCGCTGAGGTGAGCTATAGAAACTTATCCTTCCACGCGGAGTTGATATCGGTGTAAGCATAGTATTGGTTTTACGTTTGTGAAATGACATTCAGTCTGGCTTCACCAATAATGTGGCAAGGAATCTGTGTTATTATTATTACCGTGAAAAGTGTTATTATTTCACTGTAAGGAACTCCATTAGTTAAATGTGAGTAAATTTCGCGTGTATTTAATACGGAGACAACTGAAATGTGTGTTAAAAATAGTAGTATCTGGTGTTTAGATTCATGTTTTGTGTACGGAAGCCCAAGAACGATAAAAGCTATGCGCGGAACACTGAACTGGAATGAAGTGTTTTCGTAGAATAAGTTTTTATGCGGTACTTTCAAGTGGTGGCTCTACCATTTATTTGTGGCAAATATAGCATTAATACCAAAGCACAATATTATATTCATAGTTTAGGAATTCGACTTGAATATTTCCTGATGCAACTTGATGTATAAAAAAGTTTACATAGATTCGAGGGGGTTTACGATTTAATTTATAAAAACAGAGCGCCTTTTCAAAATCATGAGAAGGGCCCTCCTTTTTTCTTATATTATACATTGAAGAACATGTTTAAAGTTTGTCATAAATACGATTATTCCTGATGTGCTAAAGCACAGTTGCTGCGTAATCAACTACTAACACTCAACATTTTCCTTCTCGGTACACACGTGCGCGCACAAAAGTAACCTACATATTGATGGCTTAAAGAACAAATATTGTACGTCTATTTTCAGAAACTGCAAAAGAATATTATATATTGTCTTCACATCTAATAGTTACAGATTACAATATGTGTATTATTTTTTCCATGGTTCCATCTATAACATACATTACGAACAAGTTATCATTGCTGGCAAGTTAAAACTTTATTGTACTAAATATTTAATTCCACGATTTGCATGAACATGCAATATGTGTGCTTTAGGCCATCGATGTGCTAAAGTTCCGTCAATATTTTTTGCTTACTTATAAGTATGTACAGTACATTTATTCAGTCATCAGTTTGCTGCGTATTACTTCGCTGTAACGATGTGCACAAAACATTTCCAATATTACTTATAAACAATTTATTTATTTTATCTTAGAGGCTTTATTAACGTCCCCCGGTTTTATGTTGTTAGTATTACCAAGGACCGGTTTAAAAACTATCTAAACCTCAGTAAACGACACAAAAATCCATGCCCGTGCCGAGATTCGAACTCAGGTCCTCTCGCACTGTACACTGGCAGGCTACCAACCACGCTACGAAGGCCGGCTTTTATAACAAAAAAACTTATCCTGTTCAAATACCTGTAATTATCTCCTAAAGTCATTGTCATTCGGTATATTAACATTGGATGTACCAGCATATTTCACTATAACTGTATGTGATGTAAAGGGTTTGAACGTTTAGGGAAGCAATTATGCCATTAAGATGAGAATTAATAGAGCGGATGTTTCTAACTAAAACGTTATAGGATTTCGTTTCTAAACTGAGCGAACAGTAAATTTACGTGAATAAAGAATTATTTTATTTCAAATTAGCTGGTACTCGCGACTTCGTTCGCGAGGTTTCCAATTTAATGCCATAATATTTCTGAAACAAAAAAGTTTTGAACAGTACTAAATTATGTAAAATTATGTTAAGGATCGTTAATGACTGTTTTAGAAATACTTTAACAAAGAAAATTGCTTCACTAAATTTTTTTGGGTACTCCGTCCTGATCCTGCAAGGCTGCAACTCGTTTTGCTCCATTTCTCCAAGGTATAGATGTTATTGGCAGTAACAGCTGTAGGCGCACGCACAACCCATTAAAGTAGTTTTTTTTTGTTTTTTTTTTTTTTGTTTAAGTGTTTAGGTACCCCGTCCTGCCCCTCTACTCCATTTTAGCCCTCAAATCTTCCCACCTAAATTATTTTTGGTAGAAACCTTCACGAGCGCACGCACAACTCATCGTAGTTTTTCCCCCACTATTTTTGTGGGGTTCTCACACCCTGCATTATAATAATTTTTCTGCGGAAACATTCGCATGCGCAAGAACCCACTAATTTTTTTTCTCTGAATATTTTTTGGTACCTCGTTCTGCCGCTCTTCCCCGTTTTCCCTCACCACCTCTTTTTGCTGAAACCTGCGAGAACGCACGAACAACAACGCTGATACAAGTCACGTTTATTTTTAAACATAATCATAGACACCAATTTCCACGTTTCTAAAAATACGAACTTTCATACAAAGTTTCAACATCTATTTAACTTCCTTGGAGGATGAATTTTCAGAAATCCTTTCTTAGTAATCACCTTCGTTACATAAGAAGTTCCTGTGAAAAATGTCATGTTTCTAGGCCCACCAGTTTGCTCTCTGTGGGTTGTCAGTGTTCAGAGTTTTACAGAGTAGTAGCACACACAAACACACTTACATGTATATATGTGTGTGTGTGTTTAATGTAATGTTTAAAAAGTGTGGAAGGTTTTGCTGAAAATGTGAATAAATGTAATGTACTGTACATGTCTATAAAATAAATACAGTAACAAAACCTTTTATAATGTGTAAATGACATTAAAATATTTTAAAATGAGGATTTGACGATGCTGTGAAATACTATGATTTTAACAATCATGCAAGTGAACTTCGCCACTCTGAAAGGATTTTAACTTCCAGGTTTTTTTTTTGCTTGAAATTTTGATCTTAAAATATGCGTGTGGGCAATTGCTATTTGTTACAGATTTTTAAAATAAGTATGCTTTATTAAATAATGGTTTTTGTGAATGACTTTTATGTAAGTTCCGTTTTAAAATCAAATATCCTATAATTTAGTGGCATTCTTTAATCAACAAGCAGTTACTGATCTTTGCACGTTATAAGTTAACGTGTTTGGAGGTCCAAATCCATTCATTCTCCCAGAAAATTCAACTAGTATCAGCAAATATCATTAAATTTGATCAAAAGTTTACATTTTGCTACTTTATATTCATTAGCCAATGCAATTAGAAAGTTTTAAGTCACTAACACATATTCTATACTCAACCAAAAAACAAAACAATAAAACATACAAGTACATGTAATCTGCTACTTCCCTCTCACTCCCCTCCCCAATCACCAAAAATTTCTAGTACAGTACAAAATAATTCCTTAAGGGTATTAAAGTACGATAAAATCGTAATTTTATATTAATATGAAATAGTGTTAGTTTTCTAGAAGGTACTTGTGAGTGCAGTTTCCTTTTACGGAACAATTTTAGCTCTCTTTGTTTTCTCATAACGGTGCGTCAAAGTCAAATTTTGCATGTCCTTCTGGCATGCAAATAGTGAAAACCAATTGACTAACGCAAGTAAAATAAATCACGGTGAAATAACGTGCCATGGGCTACGTAATGAAACATTAAATAAATATCTCATGAACTATTTTTGTATTTTTAAATAATGTTGAACTTGCAATTTTTTTCTGTATTTTTGCGATCTTTTTAAAATATTCAAAATATTACGTTGTGGTTTTAAAATGTTTTATTTCAGAGCTCATGGGATGTTAGTCCACAGTGAATTATTTCATGTAAGTAGATGAATTGATTTTCGCTTTTTGCATGGCAGTGTAACAAGAAAATTTTGACTTTGACGCACCGTTATGAGAAAACTATGAGAGCTAAAATTGTTTTGTAGAGAAAACTTTACTCAAAGTATCGTCTACAAATCTAACACTATTTCATAAAATTATAAAATAATGAATTTATCACACTTGAACTTCCGTAACGTGGACAACTATTCCTTACACTCAAGGATGTCTGATTTTAGCACATAATATTTATTTGGTTTAAAATCGAAGGTAGGATGAATTTTTGCCCCGCATGATTACTCGATCCGTTCCATCACTGGAAAGCTGGGCGCGTGCCCACCTGTAGGCGTCGCTCGGTTAATCTCAACCTTTTATAAATTCACTTTTTGACAAATGGTACAGAAAACTGTAACTTTAGTACCTTGCAATTACTTTAAATATATTTGTTGCCTTCGTTTTTTTAATAATTGTACAGTACGAGATGCGGTATTTTTCAGTTTGTTGAAATAGTTGCGTTTCTACAGGGTTGAACTTAACGTGCGGCACCTATATCAGCCGCTTGCAGTAGTAGATCCAGGAGACCAGGGCTTCCGCCCCCCCCCCTCCCGCAACCTTTTAAATAATAGTTTTATCCTTTAAAAATACTACTACAATTCCTTTAAGTAGCGTACTCAACGTTTTGGTTAGGAAACTTCTTAAACTGCATTTTGCACACATTGAAATACACATTTTTTCTGGGGACCCCCCACCCCCTAATTTGATTTGAGGTAGAGGTACGTCTACTTTTTAAGCCCCCCCCCCCCAACCGCCAAAAACCAGGCGTGGCTCAGCCCCTAGCCGCGTAGTACAGGAATGCGGGATTTCGACATCGCACGCAGAAACATAAAGTTCAGGGAATGAGCATTCGAAGGTTCGTCCTCGGTGAAAATACGGCGAGGAGGTAACGGCGGCAGTAGCTCGGGTTTCGTAACAAGCCAATTAGCGGGCGGCGCACGGGAGAAATGCGAGTTTCCTCGTCGACGTGTATTTTCCAGCGCGGTTGTGGCAACAATGGTCGTGGCCTGCCGCAACTGGGGAACACTAGTTTCCCGCCCGAGATCCCGGACATGAGCTGCTCGTCCTTATCACCGCCAGCGTCATCCTGCCCCCCCCCCCTCCTTGTTTTCTCTATCATCATGGCAGCATATGAAGAGCTTATATTCATAGTGGTATAAGTAAGTCAGTTAACACAGTTTTATCACAAACAGGTCTTTGTAATTACATGCAAAGTGAAAACCATTCTTGCAATACTTGAATGGTATTTAGCAATTCAGTTAAGAATAAAGTATTAGTAACAAAAAATTATTTTGAAAAATGTATATAATATTAATAAGAACTACACTACTAAATATTTGTGTCCTACACCACTATCAATCTCAACCGCTCATATAATAAGAGAGTTATAACTCCGGTGTTAAAGCCATGCTGTATGGTTTCTGCCGGGTTTATGATAATCGTTGTTGTTGTTGTTGTTATTGTTTAGCTTAAAGAAGAGCAGATATCACAAATGTATCTGTTATTTTTGTAGTTCTTTTACAAATAGTATTTGCTGTGATGGCTAATATTTATAAGACAAGAACTTATACGGTTTAGAATAATAAATTGATTATCCAAAAAAATTCGTTTACTCCAAAATTATCTAAAACCACAGTGTGTTGTGTCTTGAAAAATTTAGCCAACATGGAGAAAACAAATTTAAACAAACCTGCCAATCAGATTTTTGATATCTGCTCTAGTTAAGTCTTAGAAAATTACAACCTTGCGGAAAAAATTAAAAGGAAAAGAGGGAGCGTAGCTTCTAAACAACGAGAACCTTATTTTAGCCGTAGACGCCCAAAGTGAAGACATTTTGGTCAGCGCTTATCATCGTGGTCTTCAGCGCTGGTGAGGGGTGACGTGAGGTGAACATGGAGCATTGCCGGAATGAATGGGCAGGAAAAACGGGAAATCCCCGAGAAATCCCGCTGACAAGTGGCATCACATGCGAGACGCCCGAAGTAGGCTAAAATTCACCCCTCATTAATACCAACGTCAGAACACGCATTGTGAATGCTGAAGAGACGTTTCAGAACTGACATGTTTATAATATAATTTTCATTACCTATATATTTAACCTTTCAGTTGGATAAACAAAACTAATGTTTTAGCAACGTGGCTAGTTTCATTTCGTTTCAAATTCAAATTGTAAATTTTTTTTTCGTTGTTAAGTCAATGTTACACTTTAGTAAAATATTGAACAAAAGTAAACTTACTTATTTCTCGGCATCATGTTGCTGGCATTGCGCTCTCGAACTTGTGTAATAAATGTTGATATGTTTCGAGAAAAATGTCTGAACTAATTTTTACGTTTATTTAAAGATGTTTATACTATGGATAAAAAACGAATAAAACTTTTAAGTGGTATGAGTTGCAAACCGTAGTGAATAGACTTGTTTCATGCGTTTGTTAACATACCTTTGTGATATGTATTTTGAAGTGTGTGAATGTGTTTATGAGCGCGGTGCATGAGGTCACGGTTTACCACCAACCTTTCAAACATTAATGTTTGCGTTTTTTCATTGGCGGATTTGCACTTGGCAAAAAAGAAGTGTTTCGTTTTGTAACCTCGAGTGTCTACTATGGTATATCTTACTTGCTAGTTGGCTGCAGCTATCTGCTCACGCTGTACTGGTCGCCTGTCTCCGTGGTGGCGTATTGGTCACATACAAATTTACACTTGTATACGGCTTACAGCTAGACCAGAATTCATGATTGCGCCCCACACTATAATACAAACACATTTGTGAATATTTATATTATTTAAAGTCTTCCAACACATCGGCCATTCTAATTTCGATTTTCCATTTTCCGAAATCGCTCCAAGCGAATCCTGGCACGGTACATAATGCAACGCTAAAAGCATTATCTATAACTGTAGGTTTATTGAAGTCAATTTGCGAAAATTAAACAATAGTAATCCTAGACAATTGTTTTAGCCGACGTTTTAAACAAAATTGTTTCCAGTGTTACGAACTTCTGAGGCACAATCTCTGACGCCGGAACCTCGTGCATTTAACTGCGGCGCAAGATATCATGCGTAACGAATTAGTAATTCTGGATAAATATTTACTCGTAAAGTTGGTAAATACCATTATCTTGGATAGTTATCGAGTAACTTATCCATATTGGCTTCGGAAAAAGCGCAGAAATCAATTGATGTTTTCAGCGTTTATTTATCTACTACGCACTCTTATGATTCCTTTCCCCTTCCCTAGTTCCTGTCTGTGAGTTAAGGTGTGTGTAACCGACTCTAATGATCTGGCTGTTGATAAGACACTTGTGCTTATTAATTATCAATAACTTTAATTATTATTTATGTTTGTCTAATTTAAAATTTATCATATTTTCTTACAGTCAATAACAATTACTTAATGTCAAAACGTTATTGAGTATTCTAATGCAGAGCAGCTAACTACATGAAATATATATATATATATATATATATATATATATATATATATATATATATATATATATATATATATATATATAGTTTTTCGTGTAAAATATTTCATATACAGAATGTCTAGAAACAAATGCATAACAAGCACAGCACGCGAATCCTGAGCTAAATTGGAGACGAAAATGTTAGTGGCAAAAAGTTGTACGACAACAGGTTACATGCACAGTGTGACAACACTGCACGTAGAAAGTCGCCTCTTGCGCTCCACGTCAGGCATTATTTCATGTATGTTACGTCGAGTAAACGTAGAATCATGTTTGTACTGCTCAGGATTTTAACCTGCACTCATAATATGCAAGTCAGTACAGTAGTGGTAAGATAATAAATAAGATATCTGTGGAGCGCAGAGTGAAGTATGCACAGTGCTATGTTGCCATATTGGGCATGGAAAATGTCATCATACAACAATTTGCCACTAACATTTTCGTCTCCAATTTAGTCCAGGAGTCGCGTGGAGTGCTTATTATGCGTTTGTTTATGGACGTATTGTATATATATTAAATACACATATGTGAACATATGTATGTATGTATGTATACACACATATCATATATTGCTGGCTGGAATTTATGCGTTCCAATACCAGTCATCCGATTGCTATGAAACTTTGGTGAGTCGTGCGTGCACCCGCACACTATGCAGGATGTTTCTTAAATACGCGGACATACTCCGCAGGCGTATTCCTCACAGAAAAATAATACGAAAAAAAAAAAAAAAAAAAAAAAAAAAAAAAAAAAAAAAAAAAAAAAAAAAAAAAAAAAAAAAAAAAAAAAAAAAAAACACTCACATAAAGATATACACTAGCAAATTACAATTTTTTTCTATCTGACACATTTCGAATAAGTATTAATCTATAACGTATTTCCTCTTCTGTTTTTGTCTTCCTTCTGTCTACTGTAAACAATTTTTAAGTTCTGTTTGTAAAACTATTTTGTAACAAATGTTTGAATTTTTTAATGACATTAACGGACAAAAATTATATTTTCCGTTCGTTGTAAGCAATTATGTTTAATACTCTCTGGAATTTTATGATTATGGTTATGATTATTATCATAATAGATGTTTTATTATTATTAAATATTGTAAATGGTAAATATTTCTGTTCTACTGCAGTATGTTAATTTTTTGAAAGAATTTACTTACACTGTAAATTTATTACTGTAAAATTCTCTTGGTTTATTTTTCCTCAGGGAATTTATAAGTTTTTTTATCACTTGTCTTGTATTGTTATGTTTTGTGTTATTTTGTATGTAATGTAGTGCCTACTTGCTGTGGTCTAATAAGACTGTTTGGCAGGCACTTTAATATTTTTGTAAATAAAATATTATTATTATCATTATAGTAAGCTGGGGTAACTTTGGATAGTTGGACAGTGCTGGGGACATTAAAAATATGCTTTTCCCACATACGAAAGTCCTGAGTAAAGACGTTTACTTGCCATAAATTCCAAATTACGAGATAACACATTCATATTTAATTCACATTTGATACACGCATAAAATGACAGTCATCGTGTAAAAGGATGTTACAGTCACTCCACGTGCCAGAAGTTGTTAATATAATAATTATTAGCATGATGGCAGTACTGTAGTTCAGTATACTGAAGACGTCTGTGCTCGCAGATATGACCGCGTGACGTGGACGGAAGTACAGTACTGCGCAGTGTGTTACGTCAGCAGGGCGGCTGGGCAGCTCCAAGGGGCGAGGAGATCACAACATGACGCCGCTCATTAACGACGTTATCTCAGCTGAACAGCCGGCGTCAGTGACATGAGACGCTGGCGTCCTTCACCCGTGCCAGCACGCTGCCTTGACTCCTGCGCCGCGGCGTACTACTCCCACACTGAACTGGTTTACGTTAGAAAAATATACATGCTGAGTCACAAATACATGTTACAATATGATAGCGTCAACAACTTTGAGTTGTGTGTGACAACGAGCGACATCAGGACGTGGGTACTCGTATGTGATGATGCCAGCCGAGCTGTATTCACTCATCTGTGTCGATTAAGAGGGAAGTAGTGTCGCCATTTTGGATTTATGTATTTTTTAACATTATTCTTTGTTCCAGTTTTACTTTTGAAAATTTTACTTCGCTGTAGTATAAAGTATGTACTGATAGAATTTCTGAAGACAAAGCAATTGTTGCCAGTTCTGTTAAGGCATCAGAAACTGCCAGAAGTAATCAATAGTCAACTCCGAACGTTCCTACGGGATAGGCTAATGCAGGCATTCCATCAATACTAAATTTAAGTAAACCACAGTCTTACTCTGGCATCCAAGGTAGCCATAATTTTAGTTAGTATTCGGAAGAGGAATAATTACTATGTAATTTAAAATGCGAGGAAAAAATTATGAGTAGGTTTCTATGAGTGTTGGCCATGAAATGTTCCTGTTTTTATGAGATGAACAATAAAGCCAGTGGTGGCATATCCGGAGATATGTGTGTGTGTGTGTGTATATATATATATATATATATATATATATATATATATATATATATATATATACATACATACATACATACATACATACATACATGCACTCCTAAAATTCAACACGTCTCGCCAGGTCTCCGGGATACGCAACAGAACTTATAAATTGTTCCTCACAGCTCACAGCGTACACTTATTGTTCAAAGTTGAGCAGCGGAAGTCGTAAATGTACCAAATAATATAGAATGTTTATGTCCCGCGAGACCCCGTGGAATTCAATGCACGCCGATAACTACAGAGTGGGTATTACTAAGCAGTGAAGCATAGTTTGCAACATTATAATTTTTTGATTTAAACTGTAAACACTAGTGCAACATATTATACACGTCTCGTAATTACTATTTTTTTCTGAACAGTTTTTATGAACCTACGCCTTTGAGAGCGAACTTGCCGAGTAAAAAAAACTACAATAATAAAATATCGTCGTAGTTCAATATTTGATTTTAGTTGTCAACAAAAATAACATGTATACAGTTCCGGAAATATATATTTGTATACAATGAGTAATGATGATGGTTTATCACGAGAAAACTTAACTGCTTGTTGGGTTTCAACGCACGTTCAGCTTATGAAAAGATTATTGGTTTTCGCTCATACGTAGAGATGTTCCCCTATTTGATTAAGCCAATTAGAATCATGCTATTGTGATATATGCTGCCTGCTATTGGTCTGCAGACAGTTACGTTGTGCCAGACGTATATTACCCAGCCATACATGTCACAAGAAACTACAGTGTCTTCAAGAATATGTTGGTACAAAAAATTTTCGCGATAAAACATAATCTCTACCAATGAGACTACAAAACGCCTCTGTTGTCGTGAAGGAAGACTGGTGCTTTCCATGGAAACACATATTAAAAATGTTATGATAATAGTTGAAGAAAAATAAGAGAACTTTAAATCTATTAACCAAATGAATTATCAGCTCCAAGATGAAATGCTTGATGACGTAGCCGTGAATTCAATACACGTTTAGGCTTAAACATGTACAGATCGCAGACTTTCATCGCCGTTGTCTGCGTATTCTTGTACTTCATCAGTTGTCAACAGACTTCCTGAAGATGGCAGCTGCAACGACTGCCGAAACGTCGCAAGACAATAAATAAAGTAGTGACGCAGCTGAGTTCCAAAAACATGCGGACAACGGCAACGAAAACCTGCGATCTGTACAAACGTTAAATACTCTGCCACGCAAATTTCAAAAAATTATTCAAATACAGTCTCATATTTAAGCCTAAACTTGTTTTGGATACGTAGCAACGTGATGAAGCATTTCATTAAGGAGCTGATAATTCTACTGCCGTAACGTCGAAGGACGAGAAAGTAGTGACGCAGCCGTATTTCAAAATCCAAGAAGAACATGCATATCTACGGCTACTTGTGTTCTAAAAAAGGATGCAAATTATTTTCCAGTTAATGCCCTACTCTTGTAATATTTCCGCAGAAAATAAACTGGTTTTACTTTAAAACGATTGTTTGAAATTTGTTTAACATGTCTGTCTAGCTAGACCGCCGAGCGGTGTGAAGAGCTTCAATCAACAGACATTTATTCTATATAATTGTTCAACGCACAGTATGTGAGTGATGCCAGCTTAGGAATGTCATTCAAACGACGTTACACGCGCGCACGTCCGTTTCATGAACATCAATAATTTTTTTTATTTTTAAAATTTTTGTTTTCAGTTTCAACATATTTTTAAATACAAATAATTGTTATTCTTTATTTTTATGAGCATGACATTGTAGCCTGCAATGTCTTTATCCGTTGTGATTTTTTTTAGTTTGGTATATCAGTTGGTTTTAGTGTAGTCTTTAAAACGGAAACATGCAAAATATGACTTTAACAAGCCATTACGCGAAAACTTAGAGAGAAAAAAAAATTTTCATTAGAGCCCAATTTAGTCTCATTTTGTGTCTAAAATAAGAAAAAAATATCTGGTACAAATAATAAATAAAAAATAGTGATGAAAATTGCGGTAGCCGCGCCCTTAAGCCCTCTACATTATTAACTTTTTGTACGGCTAAATCTATATATTATGTGCATTACTTGTTCTGCAACACTTATAAAAAACCCTACGCACTTTAACAAATCAACTGTATGAAAAAATAATCAAGCTGTTAAAATTGCTCACTTTAATATGAATAGCATGTGTATAGGTGGTTCGAGATAAGCCCTAGTTCCTCTTTCCCTTGCAACTAATTCATAGGTTCCTACCACTCACTCATCAACGCACACCCCAAAACGCTGGAACTAGAACCATGAAATTTTGAGGGAAGCTTCCACTTGCCCCGTAGGCACCCACTAAGAAATAATTTTTTTGAAATTCGATAATGAAGGGGGTGAAAAGGGGTGAAATGTGTTTTGAAAGAATCCTTGATATCTCATTAACCGGGAATGATATAATATTTTCTTTTTAACTTCATAATATTGCCCAACGAAATGCATATTCGCAAATTTTTCGATTTTGCGAAATTCGAAAATTAAGTGGGTGAAAAGCCGTAAAATGTGTTTTTCATTAATCTGTGATTTCTCCTAAACCATTTCAGATAGTGAGGTTATTTTTTTCTTTAAAATGATGCTTAAGTAAATATCTAGAAAGTATTTTACAATTTTCAAAATTCGTCATTGAAAGCTCTTAAAAAAATAAAACTAGCTTTTTAATTAATCCCACTTGTCTCCTAAACCAGTGGACATACTGAAATGGTTTATGCTTTAAAATAAATCTTACGTAAATATAAAAAAAAGTAATTTTGAGGATTTTTCGAAATTCGTCCTTGAAAGCTGTTAAAAAAATAAAATATGATTTCAAATAATCATCTGTACCGCTTATAACCCGTTGAGATATAGAGATGATTTTTTTATAAGAATGAAGCTTATGTAAATATCTACAAATCAAATTAAGGATTTTATAAAATTCGAAAATTAAGGATGTAAAAAGCAGTAAAATGTTAACAGTCGCCCGAAAAAAGAGAATGATCACGGAGAAATATTTCAACAGTCGTTTGTTTTTGCCAATCTACTCATAAATAAAACCTCTTTGGACTGTAGCCACTACATACGAAAGAATTATCACGGCATGCCTTTAACGTTCACTCAGGTATTGTACAAAGTTTGTGGTGTGGAAGGGGTGGGGTTACGGGTTCGTATCCCGTGCAAGACTTTGCGATGGGAATTACTATGACATCACACGATCATATTGCGCGCGCTCTTTACACTGAGCTAAGACAGTTAATTATAGTTCACTGTTATTGAGTACGCTAGCTGTTAAATGCCTTCATCACATATTTTATCCGGAGTTACTGTTTACATTTTGTAATTTCACGCGGGCAACGCCGCAGCCGGCCAACTAGTTTATAATAATACAAAGAAACCTAAGCAACAATAACCGTGTATACCGTAGTCAAAAGTTAACGCCAGGAGTCTCAATAATAATATTTATAAATTATTATTCTAAGAAAGATGGTCTTTAAAAGTGCTCACTTCCTATCGTGAAACACCTACAGAGATGGTGGTGGTGCAACAGCCGGCACGGCTAGTGTCATGGTGGTGGGAATGTTGGCAGCGAGTGTTTCTGATGAAACTAAACGCGGGCCCGGGATCAGCGCTAGGTGAGCTCTCTCTCTCTCTCGTTATGGGATTGCCTTTCCCTTCGAGGTCCCGCGGGCGACGTCCAACTCCAGTTGTCCGTCCAGACCTGACATAACGGCGACCAACAGTTGCATCAGACGTCGCGGGCCTAGAACGCAGCTGCCGTAACCCTTCCCTGACCTCCCTCCCTCCTCCCTCTCTGCGTCCAGGACAAAAACACTGGCGGCCCGCGAGTCTACTGAACCCACCTCGAGGAGCAATCAAACTCTATGATAAGCGTGCTCTTTCCTAACACTAACAAGCTCCGTTATGCCGCCTCCACACATCGCCGAACATTCGCTGAATGTACCCGAATGCTATTGTGTAGACGGTCATTCGTCTATTTATTGTTCGTGCTCGCGCGGCGAGTGTTCGCCATTCGAGTGGCGATTCGTCTGGAGTCGGTTTTTTGTGCACGCATCAAAGGGCGCTCGTCCCAAACACGAGTGTGTCCCTCCACACATTCGCCGAACATAGTATAGTTTTTTTTAACTGTCGAATGAGAAGCACGCGAGCTAAACGTCTGTACATTAGCGAAAATGACAATAGTGGAGTAATGAACTGACTTTAACATTTTTACATGACTACATGTGATTCATTTTGACTTCAACATTCATGTTCGTCGGCACGTTCGGCGAATGTGTAGATGCGTACATTCGTCCACAAAACATTCGGTGAATCGTTCGGCGATTCGCTCGACGATTGTGTAGAGGCGCAATTATGTTGCACTGCGAGTTACTGAGCTATGCACGGCCGACCGCCATCCAGACCGTTGCGCCGGAAGGCCACGAACGTTTCGTGAACATAATTTTACCCCAGTTTTTTTCAGTGCCTTATGTGCACATGTGCAGTTCTCCTTTACAGCCGGTGATTGGATGTTTTAATTCTCACGTGCATTGGGCTTCTACCCGCAAATCACAGGCGTGTTGTGTCACCCTTACCTTATTTCGATTGGCACAGTCAAATGGGAGATGTCATTTCACAAAGATACTCTGCCAATAACCATGAAGCAGAACTTCAGATGTGAACGTAAGGCACTGAAACAAACTGGGGCAAAATTCTTTTCGTGAAATATTCATAACCTACATGGTTTGCTAAGGAATATAGTCACTTACAACAATCTGTGAAATTTGAATTTTAAAGTACGATTTTGGATATTTAAAAAAATAAAAAACTTTACTAATTCTCTTAAGGAGGAGTGTTAGACAATTGTATTGTAATTTCAGTTTTTGAGCCATAACATTCATTCTAATTTTATTATCAAAATTTTTTCTTCGACAAAGCATAGAGAATATTCTTGGTAAACTCCTTGACATAAGTAATAATATAATCTTTCATTAATTTGTCATGCAGAATCATTGCAAGGGATGTTAACTTTGAAGAACTCCAGTGTAATGATTCTGCATGACAAATTAATGAAAGATTTAATCATAGTTTTTGTCAAGCAGTTTTCCAAGAACATGTCCCATGCTTTGTCGCAGAGAACATTTTGGTAATACAATTTGAATGAATGCTGTGGTTCAAAAACTGAAAATTAAAAAAAAAAAAAAAATTCTAACACTCCCCCTTAAGGGCACCGCTACCACACGCTTCAGATGTGTTTTAATGTGTTCGTAAATACGTTAATTACGAAACTGTTCCACACGACATTTGTCCATTATAACAACGTACGAAAAGAAAACACACTTCGGACAAGGGCGGAAGACGCCATTCTTATGAAATCACTGTTTCGAAAACCTCCAATGTAGCTTAAAAAAAACCGACCTTTTCAAACTGCCTTGCTTTATAATGAACTAACTGGATGTATGTGACAGTCTAATAGAAAGTGCACTGAACTTTTCAACAGACATTCCGTCAATAAAACTACATCGTCACCGCTTAAGAGGAGTCCTCTAGTGGCGCATGGACGCCATTGTAGCGTGTCACGCGTATTCTTTTTTAAACGAAACCGCTTAACTTATTCATTTTGTATGTTTATATACGAAAAGAACACACACTTGAAACTATGCTTCTATGTTTTAAAAAATTCAGCACGCTTGTTAGAAACGTGATTTTTGGGCCTCTCAAAATAGCTAAAAAAATTGTTTTTTTATACTGCTGTAACTCAGAAAATATTACCTGGGGCATGTTTCATAAAACTACAAGTCTACAAGTTACAAGAGAATTCACTTGTAACTTGTAAATAATTGGTATTTTCTGTTTCATAAAGCTACAAGTCGAAACTGATTGCTACAAGTGCAGTTGTACAAGTCACAAGTCCTTTTTACAAGTCAAATGGTGTCATGATAACTCTGTTTCTCGAAAATACATTGTACGAACAAACACTTGTAAACATGGCAATGCTTTATAACAAGTCTTGCAACCTAGGTAAAAATATTTTCAAGTTTGAATAGACGAGTAATGGAGTTTATACTTAATGCCGAGTAAGTTGTATTTATACCATCAATTTTATTCAATTGTCTTTAAAACCAGAATTCTTAAAGTGCAAAGCGAGAGGCATACACTCCGACGAGGCTGTAAGCATGGTTGGCCAAGTCCAAAGACAGCGTATCACACACAGTAACGCTACAAACATTAAGGGCACCGCTTACTTGCGAGTTAGAGGCTCAGAAGTGACTGGAGCTATAAGGGCGACCGTGAAGTGCACATAAAATGTCAGGTGGACACAACGAGCCGATTACTGAACTAGCGTGTAAGATGCCCGCCGATCCATATATACTACTAGCAGTCCCCCGCGGCTTTGCTCGCGAGTATTATTCGTAACTGATAATATTTACTTTAATTGAAAAACCTCTTTGTACACAAGATTGGTACTTCAGTCATCAAGTGTTAGAATGTCCAAGCGGCTAGTTGAACTAATTCTGCAGAAGGATAAGTAGCTATAGCTGTCCATGCGAAAAGCAGTCTTAAGTTTGT
>PNEQ01017773.1:34019-44459 GCA_003012365.1 Medauroidea extradentata | reverse complement strand
CTTGAGGGAGGCAGGTAAAAATGTGTGGGAGTTGGGACACCTTGCAGATGGAGGAGGCATCCGAGGGGTGTATAATCAATATCTTTTAAAGCCATATTTTTGCTAATTATTGTGTGGGTTGGTTTATGTAGTATGTTCCACCGCTGCCATAGTGCAAAGAAACTTCAGTAACTTAGGGGTTAATTGTGTTCTTTTTTTTCCATTTGTAATTTGTTTTGATTGTCGCACAAAGTGAAATTGTCAGAAAGGGTATTTTTGTAATTTGGTTAACTAGTATTGCAACTAAGAGTTATTTGCATTTTTTTTTATAACTGAGATAATTGTTTGTATAGTCCAGGTTTTTGTTGCCAAAACGGTTTCAGGGGAGTGCACCATGGTGGAAATCTGTGGCTTTTTTATAATTTTTTTTTCTTTTTGTCTTTGGAAAAAGGGCAACCTGCACATATCTCAAAACACTGATTCTCGGCAGGTAGGTCGACCAGTTGTATGTAACCATTGTATTCTTTGTTTGATTTTTCTTTTGCTATGGTTTTATCTCTGTAACTGACGATTTTGAGTGAATGATTGATGATATAACGAACTGAATTTTGAACTCACAAGCTTAGCTGAAAGGACTCAGGAGACAAGTGATTCAAGGGTATCATTGTGGGAAAGAGAAGTTTTTGATGTTCTGTTTCTTGTGTTTTTTTATTTTATTTTACTAATTGATGCTACCTAAATGTAGAAATGTAATGTACATCGGCTGAGGAATCAGATACCATGCGGGAGAAGTTAAATTCCACAGTTTGTTACTCCAGCTTGCTGGGTTATACATAAAAAATATAATAATCGTAAAAACTGTCAGAATTTAACTGGGGGGTTGTAAGGTAGATGGGCACCTGACCTCGACTACTTTAGTGAATAATTACATGTTTCAAGGTTACCACGTGTTGTGGTGTGCTAATAATAGAGTTAGCCAATTGTTAGTCTTAGTTAATTTTGCTTAAATTAGGGTGATAAATGTGAATTTAATAGTTTTGTTTTGAAACTGCATATGAATCTGTTCATTTAGTGCATTGCAGCATTTACTCTCCTTTCAGTACTAGGTGGTCGGAAGTTGCCTCTGTAAGAGTTTGTTGTGAAGTCTAGACTGTTGATTATTCTTTTATTATAAGAACACTGTTATTTTTAATGCCACACCAAATTCAAAGGAGCCAAATCGAGTTTGGTATCCAACAAATCAGTATTTAATTTCCTGCAGATTATCTAAATAACTTATTTTTGTGTTTTGCACCTGTTAGAGTATATTAGTGTTTATTTAAATTGCTGTGTCTGAGAGGAAGTGATGATCATTAGCCCAGCCGATAGGCTGGCGCCGGCAAAGGGAGGCTGGGCTGAAGCAAACCTCACCAAATATGGTCACATCTGTGCTGATTGGCCAGACGCCGACTCTGGAATTTTTAGATTCTTGTGACGTCAACCAAATAGTCCCCTGGGGGTAGGAACTGTTTCTTCATCCGCAAGAAATTCAGTTAATTTGTAATGTCATAAGGTTAAATATAGCATAATCACTGATTTGGAAACCTATTGAATGAATTGACAGTATCTTAAATCAGTTGTCTTACCCGCATATAATGTAAAGCAATGTAAAAATGACTAGCTGTGTGACGGTGGAGTAATCTGTAAGGGTGGCTTGGCACTAGGGGAGCGTTTTGCCCTGGCTGAGGGTTGTTGGTAACGACGCGCCGGGGTAGCAAGGTGCGGTGCCAGAGGGCACGGAATTTTGGTTGTCCGGTGGTATAAAAGGCGAGACTGGCAGCTAATTGACGAGCTTGAAAGTGGTTGGTGTGCGGTCTAGGGAAGTGCGGTCACCGCAGCCTAGATTGAAATCGGCTAGTGTTGAATAAGTTACCGGTAATACCGCGGGGACTGAATACACTCGGTGATAGTAAGCTCTCACAGGACCTCAGCTAGGGCTAAAACCAAACTTGTGTCAGCACGTAGGTTGCAAGCCGAATGTACGAAGGTGTTGTATATCAAAAGATCTGTTGTGATAAACAAACGGCAATAAACCGACCCGTGGAACTAAAACAAAATGACTTGTGCTTTCAACCATTCTTAATTTCCCTAGCGAGTACAAGTAGCTAATGACACTCTCCTGGGCTATCCGGCAGCAAAAAACAATAAACGTAAAATAAGTAAGAATGCATAAAGACGTATTACAACACCATGTCGGGGATGGTAGGGAGGAGGTAAGCAACTTTTTTTCCCCCCTTCTTGGGACGAGTTTATTTGGACAGCTGAAGAGAAGATAGAAAAATAAAAAGTAAGAGAATAATCACGGGTGGTGGGCAGGTACTTTTCAACTAACAGTCTGTCTAGATTGTTAGCGTTAATTGGTAGGTCTGACAAGTTTCCTATTGGCACACTGCCAGAATCAAATCACAAACTTGTCATCTTGCTCCAAGTCAATGCGGACATGTGCACCCACTTCTGTTACTACTGAATATTGGCTTTGAACTTATCTTAGCTGTGCAGCTAAACACAGTTCACGACTAGTGCGTGAAAATTAAGTAACTACCAATGCTGGCATTGCTAATTTTTGCTGGCAAACACACCACCTGTCCAACTGACAAGTGAACAATTACATTCACGTGTCTAAGTTGATTTTTACCTGTCTCGGACAAGCGTACAAATTGTTTGACGTGTGCCACAGTGTGAAAGGGCACACATATTCA
Organism: Medauroidea extradentata; assembly: GCA_003012365.1. Lineage (NCBI taxonomy): Eukaryota > Metazoa > Arthropoda > Insecta > Phasmatodea > Phasmatidae > Medauroidea > Medauroidea extradentata. The sequence continues at coordinate 41,742 of PNEQ01017773.1, read as the reverse complement.
GTAGTGTAGAACAAAGCCAGTAATTGTCTTAAAATTTCACTGGTAAATATTTCTTTTCCCCTAAGTTTCTTTCCAAAATAGATGGTTGCTCTGGTTTATTCACAGTACACATTTGAAACTACACTCGTCAAACTGATTACTACATGTACTGCACCAAAAGTAATGTGTCATACACCTCAACTCTGTCTTTTCGTGCTGCTGAGTTGTATTTACATTTCAGTAATACATTTTTATTTTATGAGGCACGCTAGAGCATGGCACTATAATAACCAGCTACTTGATGCACAATAGTGCATTCTGACAGAACAGCGAAACACTGTTTCTGTCTTAGTTCTTGCGCTGTCCACCACAGTACCTAGATCCTTGGTATCGTTCCTCTGCCGCACGGCAGCTGCCGCCAAAAGGTTATGAGGATGGATGTAGGCCCACGCATTGTTACACAATGCTGCCTATACACACTACGGCAATCTTTGTTCACACTCGCTGTTACAATTTTTGGAAATTTGGTAACTATTATAGGCTTGTCTGGTACAGTGATGGTAAAAGTACACAGAAAATATAATTGGGCTCAAGTACAATTACTTGAATAAATTTGTAACAATCAGTAAAATTACAGTTACAATTACAATTACTTTGTGTTTACTTTGAAATTTCCAATACACTTTCTAATTTAAACTTTCTTTTTCTTGTTTGCATTAATATATTTTGTAATATAAAAACATGGTAATAATTTCATTGCAGATGAAATATTTATCAAAATAATGTAGCATGCAGTAAAGTAAGTTGTTCAAAGATGTGCACACATTTTAAATTCAATAACTATTTACTAGAAGTAATGTCACATATTTAGTCCCCTTTGATGCAGTTTGCATAGTTTTTACCATCATAAATCATCATTCTAGGAGAAAAGAATTGAAACTACCCCATTATTTTTACTTAACACACTGAAAAACCAAAAACCCAACTTTCAATATTTTTAATTGACTTTGCAGAATAACTGCATCTTAAAATTAATTTCTCCTATCTTGCCTCTCTTAAGTGACAATAAATCTTTGCCGATTCTAAACAGTCTATTTACTGGTGCACTCGAAGGTAAGGAAGCATTATGCTTCAAGAAAGCAGCTTTAACAGTGGGATAGTGGCTAAGCATTTTAATGTTGAATTCAGAGATCAAAAGATATGAATTTATTTCTTCTAAAATTGGGTAAGAGGGGGAAACTGAAAGAAAAGAAAAGCTTCTTAATTAGTTGGGGCCTCTTTTTGAAGTGCTATATTTAAACTTTTATCCAACTCGCACAAGTTATCTTTAAATGCAGTGAATGGCAATTTGTTTTTTCCTTCTCATCCAACCATGAAACCTTTAGTTTCGGAATGAGCGCAGCAGCTCCATGCCGAAATCACACAATTTACACTTAAAGGCTGATTCACAATGAAGTTAACATTGACTTCCTTACGTTACTTTGCGTTAACTTCACAGAAAAATTTACCGCGGATTTGACCAATGTTTCACAGTGAAGTAAAGGAATTAAGTTGAGGTAAAAGGCTACCAATTGTAGTCAAGTTGTCGACAAATTCTCCAAGATTATTATGTGTTTTGCTGCTCACGTAAAATGTAAATTGTTTAGTTATAAGTGTGGAATAACTATCTCCTAGTTACATTAACTAATATTCAAGTGAGTCCGCCTTCTGAACGTGTCCACAATATTGTGGTGCGGCTGCTACGTCACCGTGTTGTTGTTGTTTGTATATGTATATAGAGGTTATGATGTTATGTCCCTGTTCGCGGCGCCAAAATGTGGTGGTGCTGCTTCGCCCTGTCGTGTTGTATGTGTCGTCTGTAGGGTTATATGTGTTTGTGTGTCGTTCCTTGGCACACTGCGACACATGTAACGGGTTTATGTGCTTTGGGTTATTGTTGTTACTGCAAGATGTAGCTTGCAGGATGACGATACCAAAAGAAACACAAAGAAACACACTTATCTGTTTTACGACAATTTATTTGCAGCTGCGATTAGTGATCCAATATAAATAGGTGTCCATTGTCAACAACCAAAATAACAAGATTAACCGGTGATATGACATGAGATAGTTCGCCCAAAACAACTACTCCTGAGTGTCTGCCTAAGACAATAGAGATGCACGGTATTGCGGTTTACAAACTTCGTACTCGTAATCTGCTTCAATCAGGAAGATGGCTTTACTACTATATAAGGTGCAACACCTTGGCACACCTGGAGCTACTGAGTACAAAAGAGAAAAGTAAAAAATTAAACAAGATAAAGTTTAATCAGATAGATTTCGCCCCCGAGGCTTGACTTCCCCGCGCCAGCGCTCCCGTACACGTCATCTCTGTCCCGCCATGACACTTCGACTGATTGAACATTCAGCCGGCCATCTCCCGGCGACCGGTCACAAACTCCGATGCACGACGATTAACCGATGACAAACATTAACAAGAAAAACTTAGCCGGCCATCTCCCGGCGACCGGTAACGAGCTCCGATGTATCACAACTGTTTTCAAACTAATCAACAAAAAAACTTAGCCGGCCATCTCCCGGCGACCGGTCACGAGCTCCGATGAATCACAACTAACTTTCCTGGGCGGACACCCGGACTTACTTGGCCAAGCGGCGGAGGGATACATCAGGATCCAACCTGCCTAAAAAGCTGGTTAATTGATGTTTATAACCTAAACATTGTATGTAACATAGATACTGATAAATTTACAAAGCATTTTATTCCATGATACCAGCTAAATATTCCTTAATTTATTAATTGGGGATGTGCAGCGTCATCAATCTGTCGCGGATCACCACCTTCACGGAATTTTGCGCCCGACACTACCACCCACGTTGATCGAGATACGCCCGGCAGAGCTTATCGCATTCCAGCACGTCCCTGTACGTGCCTCCAGGCGAGTGAACTCTGACCTGCCTGCCAGATAAATCCGTCCAAGCACAGGCTAGCTCAGAGCTTATTTGAAATTTTAAAAGCCAGCACATCTCTGTACGTGTTTCCAAGCAAGAGACCTACGACTAGCCTGCCACATAAATCCCATTCCAGGAGAAGCAAGCTAAGAGGCTACTTGAAATTTAAAAAATCCAAACAAGGCAAAATATAAGAAAAGTTTACTTAGAAAAATTGCTTGAAATTAAATTAGCTTTAAATTGAATCCAAACACGACATGAATCTGATAAAATCGACACGTAAAATTAAATACTTTTCTCTTGCTTTAAAGTTAAATTTTATATTTGGAATATACTTTTAATGTTAATTCCTCTACTCGCATCCCCAATTAATAGGTTGGATCTCGCCGTATACATCCTTATCCCTGGTTAAGTTTGCCTACTTAATTTGTTATAAACAACAAAGAAAAAAAAATAAGACAAAAAAAAATTGAAACTACTGTATGATAAGAGGCCAAGTAAGTGCTGCGTGCCAGTGCATGTCACAACCCCCCAATTAACACGCAATGGCTTTTCCCGAGGCACAAACCTTAAGTGTTAAGTACACTCTCAGTATAACAGTTCACAACAATTATGGTTCCATATGAATACCAATGTTTTACATAAGTTGCATCACAACGTTTCATTATTACAATGATTACTTAAGTTATATTAACTATATTACATCAATGAATACTCATGGGCACTTGGGCAAATCACTCTTACTAGCATGCTCTACAATATTACAAAATTGCTGTTTTTATTTCCTCTAAAACACCACCACACTTACAATTTGTCCAAATACAGTATATTTTTAACATGATTATTTTCTTTTACTCCACTACTGAGCATGAAACATTTATTTAGCACCATAGTATATAATATTGTTGCATGCTGTGTTTCCGAGGGCGGGCTGGATGGGGCCTGTGTCGAAACACCTTGAGGGCTGGCCCATGGCTCAAAGCCCGAGTGTCTCACAGTGGGAATCCCGCCGAAACTACGTCTTAGATACCTGTCCCAATTGCGCGTTTACCCTGCGAAGCGGTGTACGTGACTCAAATCACACGCGAAACATGATGAAATCTCTAATTTTAGACCCCTGTAATGCGGGGAAGACCCGACTGTTTGGCCAAGTATAAAAGCTCCGAATCGACAAATCCGGAGAGAGTTTGCTATTGGTCGTGCTAGAGGAAGGTGCTATGGTTGTGGAGATAGACTGGTGGAGACATCTTGGTGACGTTAATGTCTACTGTGAGGCAGCATGCGGCTACCTTCGGAGCAGTGTTGGACGAACCAAGAGGACTGCTGCGGCGGCCTGACGGGCGAAGAAGGAGGTACGCGACGGGAGTCGAACCGAAGACCTCCAGAGTGAAGACAGCGGTGCACTCGGGGTGCTGCGCGGCACACGACGATTCATCACCACGGCGGACTATTAAGGTTGTACACTGTCACTACTTGAAATACTGTTGATCGGATATATGACTGAATTTAATTGTGATTTGTACTATTTAATTAATTGATGGTAAACATTTTTTGTGCTTTAATTGTCAAAGTTAATTAACGTGTTTGTGACACAGTAGTAATAGTGTGCATAACTAATTGTGTTGTGAGAGTTATAGTTGATTACTGTTTTGTGTATTTCATAGCTTTGTGAGCTATTAAATCCAGTACTTAATTTAACTCTTTTATTTATAATTATAAAACCTCTATCCCAAAAGAACTCATGGGAATTGCCCACATGTAAAGTTTGTGTTGCTCAAACTTGTAACACTGGTGTCAAAAGTGGGATAGAACCATAAAGTAAACTCAATAATTAAACCTGCTAACTTAATCATTGCACATAATTGCTATTTAATTAAACTGAACCACTTCATAAATTTTAAGTTTAATTTTCAACTGTAAATGTGAATGATTACAAGAAAAATGTCAGCTGAAATAGAAGCACTCAAAGGCCTCATTGAGGGATTGAGTGGCCAATTAAGTGGCCAAATCAATTCTGTCAGAGATAGTGTAAATGCAAATGTTGACAGTGTAAATGAAAATGTTGATAAGAAAATTGAGAATGTTAGTAATCTTGTAGATAGTGTAAATGAAAATGTAGATAAGAAAATAGATAGTGTAAATGAAAATGTTGATAAGAAAATAGAGAGTGTAAATGAAAATGTAGATAAGAAAATAGACAGTGTAAATGAAAATGTTGATAAGAAAATAGATGGTGTAAACTAAAATGTTAATAAGCAGGTAGATAGTGTAAAAGAAATGGTGTACCAGGAAATAGAGGCTGTAAATGAGAAGGTAGGCAGTATAAAGGAAGAAATAGACAATGTGAACCAGAAGGTGGACTATGTGAAAAATAGCATGCAGCAACAAATGGATAAGCTGAGAAAGGAGTGTCAAGAACTTCATCAGCGTCAGGAAGGTAGCCATCTTGTTACCGGAGACGACAAGGTCATTGCTGAATCAATAGCTGAAGGCGGCGAAGAGAAGACCACGAAGTTTGAACCAGGCTGTAGTGTGATTCACAACCAGGCAGAAAATGGGCTGCAACACATGGGTGTGTCTAGTGTGCCTGCATCGAACATTGGAAAAGGGATTTCTGTGAAGCCTGCTCCTTACGATGGCCAGACTACGTGGCGAGAGTACCAAAACCTGTTCGAGATTGTGGCGGCCATAAATGGTTGGTCTGACCAGCAACGTGCCTACTATCTAGCAGCTGTGCTGAGGGGACCTGCCCTCAGTATACTCCAGTCGCTTCCAGAACAACAACGTCTGGAATACTTGACATTAGTTACTGCCTGGAGCTGCGCTTCGGAGACAAGTACTTGCGACATGCCCACCATGCCCAAATAAGAAGCCGCACCCACAGATCAGGGGAGCCACTGCAAGAGTTGTGGCAGGACATTGTGCGACTCGCCCATTTGTCGCTCGAGGGATGTCCAGAACAAGCACGAGACATCATAACAGTCGGCTTCTTCGTTGATGCCATCGCCGAGGTAGAAGTGCGACAAGCAGTGCGCCTGGCCGTCCCAAGGACTATGCAGGATGCCCTGGCCAGAGCACTGGAGGTCGTATCTGCAAGAGGACCATCAACTCGGCGTGCTGTGCGGGCAGTCGCACTGACGTGCGACGAAAGAGAAAACAGCCTAGAGAACATCCTGAAGAGAATGGAAACCACAATGAATGCAATTAAGAACAAATTCACTCTGATTACACCCCACCCTCGACAACAGGGGCGACCAAGCTGTTGGGAATGTGGAGAACCCGGACACCTCAGAGTCCAGTGTCCACGATGGTTACAGAAGAACAGAAGCCAAGAGCAGGTTGAGACTGCTCGATCCGGCCAGCCCTCGGGAAAAATGTAAGCACCGGTCTTAAGGGGCGAAGGTCGGTCGCTGCGGGAGATAAGGCCCCAGTATTTCTTCAAGTACATTCAATGAAGAAAGAGGTTGATGCAATCCTAGTGGAGGGCAGTCTGGATAATGTTTATTGCAACATGGTTGTAGACACTGGAGCAACCATTACTGTTGTCAGACCGGACATCTTAGGGCCTTATCCCCAGCAGTCACGGAGCCACAATTACAAACAAAGCTTTCTGACGACAGTGACAGGCGAGACCACACCAGTGAAGAGGTAGAAAACGGTACATTTTAAGTTGGGTGACCTTTGCATTGAGCACGAAGTGTACATAGCCGACATCGAAGATGAATGTTTATTGGGCCTGGATGTGTTACGCAAGTTAGAGTGTTGTATAGAAACTCGGCCGGGAGTACTAAAGGCTGGTAACCGAGAACTGGTAATGATGCCACGAAGCGAACTATCCTCGCCAACCAGCTGCCAAGTGATCTGTTATGAGACAACTGTTTTGCCAGCTTCCAGTGAGATTGTCATCCCCGCACAGTGTCGAGGCAATTTTGTGCGACATGTAGCGCTGATCGAACATATGAGAAAAAGAAGCAGCTTACCTGATGTGGTGGTGGTAGCGAGAATGTTGGTTTCGCCGAGTTCTGGAAATTTACCTGTTCGAATGGTTACTTGTCAAACAGGCCAGTCCAGCTTGAGGAGGTGGCCATAATAGTTGTGTGCAAACAAGTCTCCCAAATAACTACAACTGACAAAGAAGCCATGAAGTCAGACGACCTTAATGGGCCTATGCCTGAACCACTCAAGGAACTACTGACTAGAACAGGAGAAAACCTGAACTGGAGACAAGAAAAGGCTGTTGCAGAACTTCTGAAGCAAAACAAGAAAACGTTCTCATGTGGGCCACTTGGCCTTGGCAGAACATCTGCTGCACAACACCACAGTGATACAGGAGAAGCTAGGCCAATCAAGCAACCCCCAAGGCGACTGCCCCTGGCTACACAAGAAACTGTGGATGGCATCTTGAAAGAAATGAAGGACTTGGATGTGATCGAGCCGTCGGTCAGCCCTTGGTCGTCACCTGTTGTGCTAGTTAAGAAAAAAGATGATTCCACAAGATTTTGCGTGGATTACCGCCGGCTGAATGATGTGACCAAAAAGGATTGCTGCCCCCTCCCCCGGATTGATGACACACTGTATAGCTTGACAGGGTCACTGTGTTCTCTACACTTGACATGAAGAGTGGCTACTGGCAATGTGAAGTGGCACAAGAGGACAGGGAGAAGACAGCCTTCTCTGTGCAAGGGAAAGGAACTTGGCAGTTTAAAGTCATGCCGTTTAAGCTATGCAATGCCCCTGCTACCTTCGAACGACTAATGGAAAAGATCCTACCTCTAGATATTTGCCAAGTTTACTT
>PNEQ01017773.1:0-33919 GCA_003012365.1 Medauroidea extradentata | reverse complement strand
ACATCGTGGTCACAGGTAAAACATTTGAAGAACACCTTACCAGACTAGATTCCGTGTTCCAGAAAGTGGCTGCTGCAAATCTGAAGCTGGTGCCCATGAAGTGCCACCTGTCCCAAAAGAAAGTTAGTTTCCCAGGGCATGTGATATCAGCCGATGGAATCCAGACTGACCCAGAAAAAACCAGGGCAATAAAAGACTGGCCACAACCAACAGACAGGACGCAGGTAAGAAGCTTTCTTGGACTCTGCGCTTATTATCGGCGGTTTGTACATGGATTTGCTACGATTGCTAAACCACTACATCAGCTTACTGAAGCCAAAAGAAAATTCCTGTGGATGCCTGAATGTGAAGCCTCTTTCAGAAGATTAAAAGAAGTTTTAATGTCCCCCCAGTTTTGGGCTTCCCCGATAATGAAGATGAGTTTATATTGGACACAGATGCGAGTGATGTAGGCATCGGTGCTGTGCTATCACAGGTTCAAGATGGAGTAGAGAAGCCTTTAGAATATTTCAGCAAAATGCTGCAGAAACCAGAGAGAAACTATTGTGTGAATCGTAGGGAGTTATTGGCCATGGTGAAGTCCATATCACATTTCCACCACTACTTATATGGCAGACACTTCACTTTGCGAACAGATCATGCTGCTTTATGCTGGCTGCTGAACTTCAAGAATCCCGAAGGACAAATAGTTCGATGGATACAACACCTTCAAGAATACAACTTTGATATACAACATCGTGCTGGTCGCCCCCACAATAATGCAGATGCATTATCTCGCAGACCTTGTGAGCCCATTTGTCGCCATTGTGAACGGCAAGAGGAGAAAAGTGGAGGGGTCCGCTATGTCAGAACAACCAGGCTTCAGGCATCAACAGCCGATAAGAAGTTCTCCTGGACTGACGACAAGATAAGAGAAGAACAACAAATTGACCCAGACTTGTGCCCAATACTGGATTGAAAAGAGCAGGACCACCGGCCAGAATGGCAGGATCTATCTGAGAAGAGTGCTACAACTAAGGTATATTGGGCACAGTGGAATTCACTTGTTCTGAAGAATGGTGTCCTCTACCGGAACTGGGAGAGTGCAGATGGCAGACATGAACACCTACAGTTGGTCCTCCCAGAGAACAAGGTCCCAGAGGTACTGAAGGAACTCCATAATTCAGTGTCAGGTGGTCATTTCGGCGTTAATAAGACACTTAACAAGGTTTGGGAGAGATTTTATTGGCTTCATTGCCGTGAAGATGTCGACAGATGGTGCTGAATGTGTGACGACTGTGCCGCAAAGAAAGGTCCGATGGTCAGAGGCCGAGGTCGTCTCCAGAAGTACAATGTCGGTGCACCATTCGAGAGAATGGCAGTCGACATCTTGGGTCCCTTGCCAGTAACCGAGAGAAACAATCGGTACTTGTTGGTGGTGCAGGACTACTTCACCAAATGGCCAGAGGTTCTTCCCATACCGAATCAAGAGGCCAGCACGGTGGCTGATGCACTGGTCGAACATGTGTTCTCAAGGTTTGGGGTGCCATTGGAACTTCACTCGGACCAAGGGCGGAATTTCGAAGCGAACCTGTTCCAAGAAGTGATGAAGATAATTGGTATAAAGAAGACCCGTACCACTCCGCTACATCCACAGTCTGATGGAATGGTTGAACGCCTAAATCGCACCCTGGAGCAGTACCTATCCATCTTTGTGTCTGATAATCAAAAGGATTGGGACTCCAAAGTACCACTGTTTTTGCTAGCATACCGTTCTGCTGTTCATGAAGCAATTAAGGTGACACCATCAAGGATGCTGTTTGGAAGAGAGCTCCGTCTCCCGAGCGACCTGATGTTCGGACGACCGGCGGAGGAAGACCAGATTGCATCTCCACTGTATGCCAGCGAGTTACGTCGCAAGTTGGTTCACACTCACAACTTTGCCCGGCGACACCTTAGGATCAACACCGACAGGATGAAGACTCGCTACGATAGGAATGCACCAGATGAAACATTTCAAGAAGGTCGACTAGTGTGGTTGTACAACCCTCAGAGAAGGAAGGGGTATTGTCCCAAGCTGCAGAAGAATTGGGAAGGCCCTTATGAAATAGTTAAGAAGATCAATGACGTTGTGTTTCGGATTGTTGATCGAGGCTCTCGGGCGAGAGGACCTAAAGTTGTACACATCGACACATTAGCCCTCTACAATGGACCTGAGGCTGTTGTGTCTGTTCGGGACGAACAGACTTAAGGAGGGGGTAGTGTTGCATGCTGTGTTTCCGAGGGCGGGCTGGATGGGGCCTGTGTCGAAACACCTTGAGGGCTGGCCCATGGCTCAAAGCCCGAGTGTCTCACAGTGGGAATCCCGCCGAAACTACGTCTTAGATACCTGTCCCAATTGCGCGTTTACCCTGCGAAGCGGTGTACGTGACTCAAATCACATGCGAAACATGATGAAATCTCTAATTTTAGACCCCTGTAATGCGGGGAAGACCCGACTGTTTGGCCAAGTATAAAAGCTCCGAATCGACAAATCCGGAGAGAGTTCGCTATTGGTCGTGCTAGAGGAAGGTGCTATGGTTGTGGAGATAGACTGGTGAAGACATCTTGGTGACGTTAATGTCTACTGTGAGGCAGCATGCGGCTACCTTCGGAGCAGTGTTGGACGAACCAAGAGGACTGCTGCGGCAGCCTGACGGGCGAAGAAGGAGGTACGCGACGGGAGTCGAACCGAAGACCTCCAGTGTGAAGACAGCGGTTCACTCCGGGTGCTGCGCAGCATACGACGATTCATCACCACGGCGGACTATTAAGGTTGTACACTGTCACTACTTGAAATACTGTTGATTGGATGTATGACTGAATTTTATTGTGATTTGTACTGTTTAATTAATTGATGGTAGACATTTTTTGTGCTTTAATTGTCAAAGTTAATTAACGTGTTTGTGACACAGTAGTAATAGTGTGCATAACTAATTGTGTTGTGAGAGTTATAGTTGATTACTGTTTTGTGTATTTCATAGCTTTGTGAGCTATTAAATCCAGTACTTAATTTAACTCTTTTATTTATAATTATAAAATCTCTATCCCTAAAGAACTCATGGGAATTGCCCACATGTAAAGTTTGTGTTGCTCAAACTTGTAACAATATAATACATAATGTAAACAATAAAAAAAATCAATTGAATAATATACCTTTTAAATCTATGCATCGACTTGTGGCAGAACACTGATCTTGCACCCTTAATTTAAAATATGACCAAAATACTTTAAATACTCTGCAAAACATTACTTTTCTTAATACAAATAAATCACATCCTGTACACTTGGGTGGCTTTGTAAAGTTTAGTTGATTACAGGAAGTCTGAACCATCAACTTATCACTCCCCAAAACTATGGTACACTCCTTTGGAACAATGATGAGAATGACTTATACACTGGGTACACCCCATTGGACCAACGACGAAGGTGCTAAAAAAAAAACAATTACATCACCACACACTCAAACAACTTCTTCACATAACCCTTCTCTGCATAATACCCTTCCCTTTACAGCACTTCCCTTTTACATCAAGTTAACAGCCATCAACGGCCACGAGATGGTAAACAACAAAAAAATACAAACAAACTAAGCTTTTACAACAAACATTTTACTTTTGCCAAACCAAAACACATCAAATAGCGTGTTGCTACAAGTCGAGCAGTATAAACTGAAAAGTTGCCGCAAATTCACTAATGTGTTATGTCACTCATTGTTATTTATTTTTCATGATTCTACATGATAAGAAGTCTATAATTAGATCCATGTTCACAATATTCAACAAATTTATAAATAAACATGTTACAACACTATCATGCTCAGTCATGATCACTTTAAATGGAATTTAATTCACTTGACACCTTAATATTGACTCAAGTTGAAACTATCTCAACATAATTATTATGGTAGTATACTACATAACGCCAAACAGCAATTTACAACAAACAAGAGTAGCGAGGTACTTAGGAAATTAGCTTGTGAATCAAAGACAAGTGTGGTATTTTCTTGGTGGTGTATTCAAGGTTCAAAACAACATAGTGATAACAAATTTTAAAATACAATGCCATTCCATCTCTGTTGTCACCTCAACTCTACAATGGTTACATCTCACTTGTACGTATGTACGTATATTCATTCTTCACTAAACGTTTGTTGTACCCAATACACCTCACAAAAAAAAAAAAAGGAAATTTAAGCTGCAATTTTACTATGTCTAAGCGTAAATTATGGCACCACACCAACAACAACAACAACAAAAAAAAATTAAAACATTCCAAGAGCAATCAAAGCCAGTTTAGCTTACACTTTTACAAAAAAGGTAATTAACTACCAAGGTACACCTTTCATAACAAATTCAACTGATACCATTAATACTTCAACTACTTATTATGATCAACCCTGAGAAGAACACTAATAATACCAAATGACTTTACCACTATTATTACCGTTGTTTTACTTGTTCAAATTAACCATATTCACAATCACAAACCTCTAAAAAAAAAAAAAAAAGTTAGAGATACAATTGATTTATAGCAGCACCCAAATTTTTACTTCACATTATCACCTTAATCACACTTGTAAGCATTAAGTTTTTTTAACAAACTTCCAAAACAAAGCATATAATTACCTATTACTCATTAAATTTCAATAGTACTGGGAGGCTGCACCATAACCTCTTACCACTCAAACACCATTGCTACTTCACAAAATTCATACAGCAACATATACTCTATAATTACTTAAGGCGTACCTATTAGCACCATGACGAGGCACCCTTCCAACAGTTATAAAACAAATACCTGCCTATTTGCACCACGAAGAGGCCACAACCACAATAAAACAAATATTTCTGCCTATTTGCACCACGACGAGGCCAAATTCAACACCATCATCAACTTCCTCAACACAGGGCCAACCTTATTTGCTCCACGACAAAGGCTCCCAAATCACCATAACATAACCTCACAACGTCGACGCTTCTTACTCAACACATGATTCCTACCTCCATTCACACACCTCCCACTACAACCACTTCCTCCTTCCATTATTCCTTTGCAGCACTCCCCTTTAGATTTTACTAATTTAATCAAAACCACAATTATATTAACCAGTTTCTAACCTCAAAATCAAAACATTAACTCCCTTGACCTCTTCCCGTTACCATAATTATCTATACTGCCCTATATTCACCAAATTTTATCTCTGAAACTTAACCCACAACATTTGTTTATACTGCTGCTACACCTCAAGTACAGGTAAGTTAATCATTTTCAAACTTAATTTCTTAAATAATAATTATTTTCTCCACTGCCTTATTAACTTCTGCTTAATTAAGCTCTGCTTGTACATATTACACCAATTTCAGTATTTGTTTTCAAACCTTTGCAACCATCAATTTTATTAACATCAGGGTTGATCAATGTAATTAAATTTCTAATTACCCATATTTTATCCAATTTTTATTTAAATCTTTTATTTCCATTAATCCTACCTTTCTCACAAGGTGAAAAACTATATCCCTAATACTCAAACATCACAAAAATCAATATTATTAATGTACTGAAGGTACCTAATTACATAATTCCCATGTTGTCATAACCCTAGTGGTGCCATAACCACATAATAACTTTAATTAAATTGTAAAGGTTTCAGTGATATCTTCACTAATATCTTTAGAAATACACACAAGTCCTTTTTACCCTATAGAATAGGTCCCTCACTCGACACACACCTCTTGCTCCTCTGAGCACAACACAGGGTACATACACACTGTCAACTCTACCCTTGATCTTCACCTTTCCTCGTATCCACTCCTGCATCCCCCATCTCTCAACACACCTCTGCACATCCAGCTTCCAAACACATACTTCACCCCCCAGTTCTTCCTGGCCTGTCAACGTCACTGTACCTAGGTGCCATTCCTGCACCCCCCCACTGTTCTACCTCTCTGACCAACACATTGTAACAATTTTTGTCTGGCCCTAAAAATGCTCTGTTCATTTCCCAGTTCTGCAATCTCATCCCCCAGTTACTAATAAATTTGCCTTTTCTTGGTCTACTCTCATTCTTTATACAGTCACTACCCTGAATCACCTTAACTACAAACTCATGTGACACAACATTGATATCATTAATAGGCCTAACCTCGTCTTTACCTTCCTGCACCTCTGTCATTCTGTTCCTTTAGGCCTAACACTTCTGTCACTACATTGGTCACTGCATCTGGTTTCTTTGCTTCCACTTTCTGTTCAATATTCTTACTAGGTTTAGTTGGTTTGATATTAATTGCTTCTGCACAACTACTAATTGCACCAATCACCTCTTCCTTACGCTCCTTAGCCTCCCTCCTCAGTTCTCTAATTTCACCTATTAGTGATTCAGTATGTGATTCTGATTCTACTAGTGCCCTAGTTTGTGCTGCCAACATTTCTTTTATTAATTTTAGTAAATCGTTACATAAACAAGAAAAACTTAGCCGGCCATCTCCTGGCGACCGGTCACGAGCTCCGATGTATCACAACTGTTTTCAAACTAATCAACAAAAAAACTTAGCCGGCCATATCCCGGCGACCGGTCACGAGCTCCGATGAATCACAACTAACTTTCCTGGGCGGACACCCGGACTTACTTGGCCAAGCGGCGGAGGGATACATCAGGATCCAACCTGCCTAAAAAGCTGGTTAATTGACGTTTATAACCTAAAAATTGTATGTAACATTGATACTGATAAATTTAGAAAGCATTTTATTCCATAATACCAGCTAAATATTCCTTAATTTATTAATTGGGGATGTGCAGCGTCATCAATCTGTCGCGGATCACCACCTTCACGGAATTTAGCGCCCGACACTACCACCCACGTCGATCGAGAAATGCCCGGCAGAGCTCATGGCATTCCAGCACGTCCCTGTACGTGCCTCCAGGCGAGTGAACTTTGACCTGCCTGCCATATAAATCCGTCCAAGCACAGGCTAGCTCAGAGCTTATTTGAAATTTTAAAAGCCAGCATATCTCTGTACGTGCTTCCAAGCAAGAGACCTACGACTAGCCTGCCACATAAATCCCATTCCAGGAGAAGCAAGCTAAGAGGCTACTTGAAATTTAAAAAATCCAAACAAGGCAAAATATAAGAAAAGTTTACTTAGAAAAATTGCTTGTAATTAAATTAGCTTTAAATTGAATCCAAACACGACATGAATCTGATAAAATCGACACGTAAAATTAAATACTTTTCTGTTGCTTTAAAGTTAAATTTTAAATTTGGAATAGAGTTTTAATGTTAATTCCTCTATTAGCATCCCCAATTAATAGGTTGGATCCCGCTGTATACATCCTTATCCCTGGTTAAGTTGGCCTACTTAAGGGGGATTATTCCCTAAATAAATAATGTTAAAATGAACTTGAAATTATTTATTTTGTAGTAGACATAAATGACAAGTATTGAAGAAACATAATTTTTTTTTAGAAAAAAATTTTTATTATATGTTTTGACACTTTAAACGAACTTTGCATACTAATTTTGCAGCCATTACAGCAAGAATCAGAATAAAAATTTTTACTAATTACTGCATTCACTTGCTAGATTAAAGTACGAAAAAGTGTGTGTCACATTCGGTTTTTAAAAATAGTTTTTGAAACAGTTTACTGATGCAGTTTACATGCTAATGTAAATGCATTTTTTCATAATTTCTTGTTATGTAATTTCAGTAGCAAATTTAGACACTTTAACCAAAGATTTGAAACAAAAATATTACACCGTATCTAACTGTTGCATTTAAATGAATTTTATAAGCAATAATATTGCAGTTTGTTAAACTAGTTCACGAAATTTAGACATAAAATCAAATGTATGTAACGATGTGTTAGGTTGACTACAAGTCCCCTGTGAAGTGCTTCCATCTGGCGAGAAAGGCAAGAAATATTTGAACTGTACGAAAGCATGTCCCCCCCCCCCTCTTTTTCCAACTTTCGGACTGGACCTGTGTCACGTACAGTTGGTAGAAGGGTGGGTAGGTAGGGCGCGAGATAGCAGCACCAAGATAACGTGGGAATAAAAATTCTTGCAGCGACTGGCTGACACTGTTGCCATATCTTTCGAAGGTTGCCACAAGAACAGTACGGCCCACGTGCCTGCCAGCCGTGTAGGCAGGCCGCTGAGAATGTGAGTTGTTTAGTGTAACGCTTTCCTCTAAGGTATCTATTATTTACATTCACTTTATTTACAACATATTTTACTACTAAAGTAGTATTTTTTAACGATATTTTTAAAGAACGTTTTAAATAGATTAACAACAATTAATCAGACGACACATCAAATCAGGAGCGTGGCATCCTGTTTGTTCCTTAATAATGATATTAGTTTACCAGGAAGAAATTTATGTATGTAATATATTTCATAAAAGTATATAATATATCACTTTTACGTAATCTGTAATGAAAAGCAAAAATTAAATCATTCATTACTTTTCGAAACACATTTATGTTTATTTTATTTTTTGTTTACTGAGGAAATTAAACAGTAGCGTAGTTCCTAAACTGAACACAAGCTATGTTGCTAAGAGTAGTTCAAATACCTACATCTACTTGAAATTCCCGCTAACCTAAATTACATATTGGTAAGTTTGGACACTGCTAAAACGTAAAGTGGTGCAAGTACAAGCATAATTATCACGCTTGAGTAACATTTGTTTAGAATATAAACTATTTTTTTTTCAAACGAAATTTGAGGTAGCTCAAGATATGTTTCTGAAAGACACGCAGTAAAATAACAAATTGTAAATGGCACAGATTTTAGAGGAAGGCGTTACACTAAAAAACACGTATATAACACTTTACTAAGAATACATACACGTAGTTTATTTGGAACATTAACTTTGTATTTTTCGTATAAACATTGAGACAGAATTGCATTTATGCAAGACGCAACATTTAAAAACACACAATTTACTTTATATTGCACTGCATTGAAGAGCATTCCGTAACATTTGTTTTGATCATAAACTAAATATTTTTTGTGCAAATTTTCAGACAGTGAATAACATAGAGTAAAATTTTACGCGTGCAAAAATCGAATACAAATTGCATTCAAATACAGTTCTGTTCCTATTTTAATAATGATTTTGCTTATGCACTGTTACTGAAAATAAGACAAGGCAATCGAAATTTAAAAAAAAATTAAAATCCTCTTACCTCAGTTTACAGCAATACATATGAAGTTTCAACTGTCGCTTTCAAGAGTTTCAATTTCATATTCGTGATATGATGAAGCCTGATGATGAATGTCCTGGTAAACACAAATTTTTCGCAGCGCTTTAGATTCTACGGACGGAAACTTAGGCAATATCATTTGAAAAATGTGTTTTCACGATTCCTTTCTTTTTAACTAAAGTCTGTCCGCGACATAAGTTAAACAATCACTCAGCAGTTGCAAAGATACTTATTTTTTTCTGACGTTACAGCCAGTCCACCAGGGCTTAGTGCTTCAATCCATCCTCCAGAAAAAATACTGCAATGAATATTTTCAAATTATTGCAAAATAGTACAAAATACTAATTTATATAAAATTTAATATTTCCCTACCATTTGAAATTGATGAAATAAAATCATATAGAACATTTGTTGGAAAATTTAGCTACATATCCCGCGCTGTATCTCGGTACTTCTTTATCTTGTACTGGAATTTCAGCCAAGCCCTTGTCATTCACAGATGTTTCACTATTGTCTATGCCACGGTTTATACTTACAATGTCTCTGTTTTGGCATTTTTAACCACACTGACAAACATCTGACTGGTTAGGTATGTTTGATTTTTTTTTTTTTCATATTCGGTAATAACAGCTGATGAACCGAATGTTGGTACTGTATTTAATTCCCTAACACAAGCATTCTCTGTCATTACTTGAAATCTGTTGGTGTTGAATTGTCTTATGTGTATCCAAAATTCCGTATTCTAGAGAACATATTTTCTAATTTATGCAATTTGTCATAATAAACTACAGCATTTCAGTTTTTAGCAAGTAGCTATACGTTTCTATGAATGATAACATAGAAATCAAAATACGTTACCTTTTTGGAATGGCATTATCACTTTTTTCGGAAATTCTCATTTCTGCAGTAACACTGTTAGTTTAATTAAAACTACTAATCTGTTGCTCTGAATGCACACCAAATGCGCTGTGCCAAGAATTTTTTTAGTCATTAAGAAATCTTGAATTCAAAATATAATTGTTGCCATATTGTGAGAACATAACTACGTGGCATATTTTACTTTTTGACGTACACTTTTCTGGCCAGTGCTACTTATACCATTCTGTAAGGTCCTAACGCCCGATCTTCTGTTTGTTGTAGCAAACTCGAGAGCAGATATTAATCTCGTTGAACGAGAAAAGCGTTGAATTTTCCAGTGAACTAATCATTTTCGATTTTTTTTTTCAAATCAGGTAGACACAAGTTTCTTGTACATTTCCTCTGAGTAAACAATCCAGGTAACGAAATCCCAACTGTTTCTGAGGTAAATATACGCTTTCCGGGAAACTGAACAGAATGTGATCGTTGCTGCAATGTCACTGTCTTTCCATGTTGCTTGTTCTTTTTTCAGAAGTCATTCTATTTGCTGAACTGTAAAAAACAGTTTCTATGATTTTATGTACCTGAGTCCTAATGGTTTTAGGACAACGTTTATGATTAATTTTTAAATTCAACAATTTTTGCATTAGTTTTCATTTTCTTCTGCTGCACCTTTGAGAAATGAACTTCTTGCTGCAAATTTTGTAACTAAGTACTGATACTAATTGCATGTGGTGGTGGGCACGTTTAACCTTTCATGTATAATTATGCTAACTTGGACAGTAGAAAAGAATTTTCAGAAAATAATTGAGGCAATGAAAAATTAACGCCGACGTTGTGATAAATTTTGAATGAGCTAGCCTTATCAGGCTAGGCAAACACAGTAGGCTATATTAACAGTCAGTTCATAGCTCTCGATATGTAAAAAATAATATTTTCTAAAAAAAATAATATGTACTAACTTGTTAATGTATAGAGCCGGGTCAAATCGCGATGAGGAAAAAGATAAAACATGACAAACGGACAGTATTATTTTCCTCTACGCTCCATTCGCCAGGCACAGGCAAGACTGCGCGGACTGATCTTGTGACGTCACGCCAACCTCCCTCGGGTACCGTTAGCCAGACGGGTCGGTTTCTAGTCCAAGAAAGATACGAGAGAAAGGGGTCGATTTATGGACAAATTGCAAGAAAAAATTTTTTACGTCAAAATTTGCAGAAAAATTAGTAGAATAACATATCCAAAATTCACGAAAATCTGCTTACAACTTCTTCTTTTTCCGGAATTCTTCCCCGGAAAAAAAATCGAAAACAGCGCACTTTACAGCAAAATATTTCAGTGCATAGCTTTTCCCGTAAAACATTTTAATTTTGTACTAATTCGCATAAAATCCGATATGTGTTTTTCAGAATTTGTCCCGAAACGGCCATAATTAGAGAAGGTGATTCATCGCAGGAAAACTTGACTGTTAGGCTTCAATGTAATGTATTCATTTCTGATGCTTTGATTTCGTTACTGTTGAGTCCCTATTTGACTGGGCCAATGACAGACCTTGTGCACTACTACTGGACGTCTGTGATTTGTCTGTAAAGAACTAGATCATGCTATATAACTATCGGCCAACAATGCATGACGTAGGACGCTACACTTATTTACAGGCCCTTGCCTATTCTCATGTCTACATTGTTTGAAAAGAGTTCCTTACTAAACGCAATAATTAGTTTGCCATCTATGAACTCGTATGAGTAACATAAGATTTTATGCAGTGTATGTGGTGCTATTTTCAAATAAACTTCCAAAGTTCCGCATGACTGCATCGGAGCACTGGAAATTTTATTCAAACAAATTGGTTTTATATAAAACAAATCAAATTACTAGAATCAATAGGGCCTATAGGAAATGCTTTAGCATCGAGGAAAATAATATAGAAATACCTTCATCTTAAATTTATCAAAATAAAATACTAATAACTTGATATTGGGTGTATAACATTTATATAAAGAAACAAAGACATTTGAGGGTATTTAAAGGTTATAGGTATATAACTAAATATTACCTTAATTCTAAAAAGGCATTTGTGATAAATTTAATTCAAACGGACTGTGTGTGTGTGTGTGTGTGCGTGTGCGTGTGCGTGTGCGTGTGCGTGTGCGCGTGTGTGCGTGTGTGCGTGTGTGCGTGTGCGCGTGTGTGCGTGTGCGCGTGTGTGCGTGTGTGTGTATATATATATATATATATATATCTCTACACATTTTTTAGACAGCCCAGTAAAGGAGATTGCTCACCCGTACAAACATTATTTTTAATTTAAATGCATGTAGGTCGTATAATAATGTTTTCCTTGCATTTAACTATTACAAAGCAAATTTGACGAATCAAGTGAACCGATCAAAACAATTGTCACATTTAAAAAATGTATAGCTGTTTTGAAACATTGGTGATATACAAATGCGAGGAAATAAGTTTACGTAATCTGAAAACTTGTTACAATTTCTGAAATAATGTGAACTGATATTGATATTTCATGCATTTAAATTTAAGCTGTAAGCAGCACCAATTGTAGTGGTATGAAATACTGAACTATTTAGTTAAATTTATATTTAAAACATATAAACAGTTTGTCACATTATTTCCTGATTTCACGCATTGTACTCAAAGTTTACTCGTTAATGAAAGTATGATAGTGATACACATATATACGAAAATTGTTGCTGGCCAAATGTCATGAAGAGGGAGGAGGGGTGAGTGGTAATATATCGGCTGCGTAGTTGAAACCAGGACGCGAACGTGCTACTCAATGACCTAGGAATGTGATGCAAAAGTACTCCGTACTAAAATATCATGGAAATATCTGAGCTGTATATTGCCTGCAAATGCAAAGAAAAATTAATTTTAAAAAATATCATTAAGAAAATATGTAATTAAAATGTGCTTCTCAATACGTTTTGCCTTAAATTGACTTTCAAATATTCACTCCGCATTGTAAGTAGTCCCTTATTTAACATTTCAGATGTATACGAAGATATGTAGGTATATGTACACACGTTGTTCTATACTTCAATTTTCTTAGCTAAAAAAAATTGTTAATTTTAAATTCCATACGACTTAATAAGTGCATGCCATGTACAGCATTGAAGGAGAAAACCAATTAAGCAGAAGTCACATAACTCTAATGAGTTGTGATCAGTGTTTAAAAATTTGCATTATTTCAACAAGTTTTGATGCTAGGGAAGGGGTAATGCGTATATGTGCCCTTCAAACGGCTCTATGGATTCCCAGCAACGAAAATTCCACGCAATCCCACCGGGACTGAACCCAGTTTATATAAGGCTTAACGTCTCGTTGACATTGAGGTCATTAGAGATGGCATCACACAACTTTGACACAATGACAGAAACTGGCAGAATGAACCATTCCAGGCCAGCATCCCAGTTTACATAAGTTTCCCGCTCATTGTATGACAAAAACTTCTGTAACCACTGAGTTTAATCCTATAGTAACAAAAAATTGGAACGTTAAGTTAATTTGAAATACCATCTCTAAAAAATTATTTAACAAAATATTTTAACTATTTTTATCGCTTCCATTACTGATGTACTATTGTCATCCACTTAATGGAAGTTGTAACGTTTGCTTACTTCCGTTTACATGCTTAAGTAGTTTAATAATTTTGGATAGTTTGGTACGTTTTCGTCCCTATGTAACACCTTTGCGCCACTTGGACATTTTTGCTGAACACTTACACAATCTAGAAACGGCATATAATACACCAAATTCTGGAACACTGAATGTTACTTGGGGCCGGTTGCACCATTGAGGTTCACACATGATCTCTAGATCAACATTGTACTAAACCAGGTTCAACTGTCTTTTATGTTGCACCATCGTGGTTCGCGCCTTGAACTTCCGTCAAAATGAACTTTATTATGAACCGCTGAGTCCGGTGGTTCAGGCATCTGATCTTTGATCGTCAAGACAAGATGGCGACGATGTAAATAAACACTTCAAAAATTGTAAATTTGTTTATGTTAAGATTAAGATTATTCGAAACATACATGTATGAGGAGAGACGTTTGATAGCAGTAGAAAAATATTCCACAGCTAATACGGCGGGATAAAAATTGTACTAACTGCCAATACAGCCGAATCTCGTCTTGACCTGTGCGCCGATCTACTACCTTTGGTTCTGGTTGGGTATATGTGTTGCACATGGGAATAGTTTGCGATATATAAGAGTTTTAAAAAGGTAATAAACATTGTGTTGTACGACTGTGTGGTTGATTTGCCCCGAGGAATTTGTGTAGGCTGCAAGAAAACCTATTATTAAAATAAAATTTTGTTTCTAACCAATAGTGTAGAGTGCATTCCAGCTGATATTTATTAGTATTTCATTCTATTTCAATATGAATTCTGATTCTGAGAATGAAGATAGTGCAGTAGATGTACTACTTGACATGAACTGTGGAGATATACCTAGGCAGCGCATTTTCCTCCACAGATCTGAACTATTTCGCAAGCTGAATGACGAAATGATTTTAATGAGATTTTGTTTGTCGAAAGCAACAGTGATGCAAGTTTTAGGTCTCATTGAGGATCATTTAACATTTCCTACAAACAGAAACAAACCACTTTCACCACTGAACCAATTACTACTAACATTACGCTTTTATGCAACTGGTTCATTTTTGATTGTGTGTGGAGACGTGATGGGTGTCCACAAATCTACAGCAAGCAGGACTGTGCATAAAGTTACACATCATTTAGCAATGATGGCTGAGAATATGGTGAAAATGCCTTCCACAAATGAAGAGAAACGTTGAACATTTCCGCAAGACTTTCCCAAGCCTTTTCCTTTTCCTTTTCTTTCAAAAATACCGCGTCAGTACACTTGTTTTCTATAATTGAGAGTCTCTCTTCGACAAGATCAACTATCAAATTTTTTTCCATTTCGGAAATATTTGTACGTTTTTGCTCCATCATCGCCTGAAATATGAACGTAAACACACTAAATAAATACACATCGAGTTCGAGTGTCTATCTATGATACAATACAACCAACTTTATACTTCCTAAACTCTCACCTAAAATGAAATTAATCTGCTCTGAACTATGACGTCATTTATTTCTAGCCAGTAGAAATCGACTAGTAATGACGTCGGCGCTGTTGCCACAATGTTCAAATGTATGATCTCCAGATCATGTGACGGCGGTTCAAAAATACGACATTTCAATGGTGCAACGTTTTTACAATTGATCCTTGAATCATTTTTGAACAAAGGTCAGATGATCTCTGGGTCAAGGATGGAATGGTGCAACTGGCGGTTGGTTACTGTCCGCGCGCCAGCTCTGAGTCCCTGGCGGGTATGCGTTTTTCGTCCGTAAACATGTAAATACCTAATACGAGGCAGATATGTCGACACACGTACTAACCGCAGTAACGTCGTAAGTTAGGACGTGTTTGCCACTGTGTTACAGTACCGTACGTGACGTTTAGGAGAGACAATGCATACACGCCAGGGACAGAGCTTGGGCACACACAGTACGTGCACAGCCTAGTTTGGCAACAATGCTACAGCCTAGGAAGTGAATGGTGTGATGGAAAGAGACCGATAACTGTCCAGTGGGAGGGGTGGGAGTCGGGAAAGAGCATGGATGGTGATGTGGGGAGGGATGTGAGGAGTTGACTAACACCACGTGATCAAGTATGCGAGTGTACTGCTCTCCTTTGTGGATCTGCGGAACTATTTCAGCTAAGAAGAGAAATGATCCTCTAAACACACAACAGATGTGTTAGTATCGGAAACCTGAAACAAGATGGCGGGGACTAATTTCCCTTAATTTGTTATAAACAACAAAGAAAAAAAAATATTAAGATAAAAAAAATTGAAACTACTGTATGATAAGAGGCCAAGTAAGTGCTGCGTGCCAGTGCATGTCACATTATTATATTGTTTGGTTACTATTTGGTCCTGGTTCAATATTTTGTATGGTGGCTGGAAATAAAATACACTATTTTATCGGACTCTAATGAAGTATGTTACAAATGCTGCAAGACTACTGACGATCATTGCAATATTTACATTTAACGATGTTATTTGAGTCGTAAAATATTTACATATACAAGTGGTAACGTAAATTAATAACGAAAATGATTCACAGGTACGTTTCAGTTGTGTGTTGAAAATGTGTGATAAATTACCCTCCTAGTTGTAACATTACGCCTTTCTTACCAACTCGTTTTTTATTCTCGCAGTATACATGCTTTATTTAAGAGTTATTCTGTTGGGGTTATATTTATTTCATGAATTGGGAGGGCTAAACTTATAGTTTAAGGTCTTTCATGAGACTGGTAAGACACTTGTTTGATATTTTAGCAATATGTTTGCTGTCTACACATATCGCACTTACCTCAGTGAACAGCAAAATTGCAAATCATCTAGTTACATTTATTGTAGGGTCCTTTAACGAATGCTGTAGCAGCACATTACCTCTGAATTATTTATAAATATATGATAACGATTTACGACTCACTAAGCAACTATAGCCACACATGTATTAGGCAATGCACTCACAAATACCATGTCACACGAGTAACAAATCTTACGTGGAATTAAAAATATTATTTACTTAAAATTACAATAACGAACATTTTGCTTTCACCACACTTCAGAACACAACTATGACAAATTTACTTATTTTCATACACTCTAGTACATGCACGAACGAGCAGCAGCAGCAGCACACAGTTTGAGGTTACGAGAAACGTCTGTAAAACGTTAGTTTTGGCACGATAAAATCTCGTAGGCAATAGCCAACAAAAGAATAACTCCACTTCTGATTGGCTGTTTTTATTTTTACCTTTACGTTGTGTTGAAGTTGACTCAACTTCGACATTTTTATGTTACTGTTGCGTCGCCGATTTATTCAATGTGAAAACACTGCAGCGTGACCTATATCTCAATTCAGCTGTAATGTAAAGGTAATGTAAGAAGCTCCATGTTAACTTCATTGTGAATCAGCCTTTACACACATATTCTCAGTCGACTGTGTACTTGAAAGTTCTAAGTAATTTTTAAAAATTTAAAGTGGAAACACATATTTATCGTTTCTTGATTCAGTCGATGTAACATTGCTTGGCAACGCCATTATGCCTAGAGCAATCACTGGCCATAGAAGTATAGAAAAAAAAATGTTTAGTGAATTTGAAACATTTGCCGCCATATTGACTTTAAATAAAGATTTTATTATTTAAATATAGCGCCCAGTGTTCTACTGTAAATGAAAAAGAATAGCTGCAGTCTATGCACAATATTGTGTATCAATTTACGCCATTGCTGTGGTTTATGCCGGTAAACGGTTGGAATTAAATTTGAAGAAAAAATTCGTTGTAACTCTTTCTAATAGGTAAACAAAATGTAACGATTACTCGTAAGTAACAATTACCTTTATTTAACTAGAAGTAAAATGCAAGTAATAATTACTTTTTCCTAAAAGTAACGAATTACAAGTAAGAATTATTCAAAAAGTAATCGTTTCTGGTAACGGAATTACTTGTAATTCGTTACATGCCATCACTGGTCTGGTATCAATTTCTTCAGAAAAATTATGCCTATTAAATTAACTCATTATCACTTTCTTGAAAACTGTCTATTACGTCGGTGACAGTTTTAACACGAACTATCGCTCACCGCCCGATGAAGCTGGCTTAGCCAGCGAAACGTCTCGACTGCGCATCCGCGCAAAGTGTGTGTTTTCCTAAGTGTGTTATTTGTTCCTCTACATGCAGTACAGCTCTGTAAGTACTTGTACACTCCTATCTCCCTTTTATAGTAATTAGATAAAAATATGTTTATGGGGTAGAAGTAGGGTAGTTCAGAAACTACGACAACGCAACTACGACTAATTTCTCTGAAACCATGGCTTGTCATAGTAGTATCGAGGCTCAACTGTATTGAACTGCGGTGCAATGTACCAACAGTGAGGAGGTTATTTATTCTTGATGACACACCATTTCAGCCTCAAAGAAATTTACGTTTTTAAATGATGTCATACATTTTTTTATATCATGTTTGATTAAAAACTGCCTTACTTTCTCCTTTAAATACTGCAGTATTTACAGGCAACAATTTAACAAAAAAAAAAAAAGTAAACCACATTAACATTTATCAGTCATGTTCAAAGAAAAACATCTTTGGGCACGACCGACTAATAATGTAAACAAACACACTCGTACTGCTACCTCATTCAGAGACTCCCCCACCATGAAACCTTTGTTTAGTCAACATGTGTGGCTTGTGGACGGTTGCCAGACACAAGATCTATTCCTTGAGATAAGTCCAGTTGCACAATACATTAACTATCTTTTCCATTTTCAGGGTTTTAAACATACTGTACATGTTTGTTCATAGTACAAGTACATTGTTATGTAACAGCATTCAGACTCTAGTAAGCAAGACAGATGTCTGATTAAAAAAAAAAAAAAAACAGTTGGGAGTACATATAGCGGTAAGAAAAATAAACCAATAACGCGTGGGTGTTAGATGACACTGATAAGTTGAAGAGACTAAACAAGGAAGGGTGGCATAGAGACAGAAGCTGCTGCAAGGCTATGCTCTCTCTGCAGACCTTACCCTTGCACTGTGTATTTGCCACGTATTAGCAGCACGTCGGCTGGAAATCATCTTCCCCGGCGTGACTTGGCAGGCTAATGGCAAACCAATAACTCTGGCCAGTGTCACGAGGAGTTCCCGTAGTAATTATGGGAATTCAAGTAATTAGTTTTCGTGATTTATTCACAAGAACTTTCGGTGATGCGTATTCACGCCAAAATACAATACTTACCACTGACTTTTTAAAAACATTTTTGGAAATGAGAAGAGAGTATTATTTACAAGTGTATGACAACGGTGCATCTGACATGACTCTAAAGTACGCACGTTGTCATACACAAGCATGCACACTTGCACAGCCATGCATACACACACACACCCACACACACTCTCTCTGTAAAACCTTGTTTTATACTGTACATATACAGTCCCATGACTACTTGTGCATGCATGCAAGTACTTTAAGAAAGTTATAAAAGTCATATAAAAATTATTTGTACAACACAAATATGAATGTGTCATTGTGCTTAGGAAGTACAGTACTTTATTTACTTGCATAATCTCAGCATTTTTTTGATCAAATTTTTGGCCTAACAAATGGGGCGCCCATTTATGAGGTGTTTTCAAAAAAATAATTTTCTTCAATTTCTTGATGTAAAATAAAACTTAAATGTACACATTTTTTACCAATTCATTCGCCCAAAGCATGATTGTTTCTCCAAAAAATAAAGAAACAAATATTTCTGGGGTGCATAGTTAACATGGAAAAAATAAAAGACTAGAAAATCTAATGGCGTAGCCATTACACAATGGCTGCCATTATGCGAGTAAATATGGTATGTACAATGTTCATTTTGTGTTGGTTTTGTTTTAAATATAGTGACAAGCTGTGAAGGTGTCTTCTTTGAGTGTGACATTGTGTCACGTGTGTGTGGGTATGCTGTAGCATGGACGGTGTTTGTTGCAGGCCAAACATTAGCACTCGAGCACAGTACTACTGCATCTGCTTCCTCAGCCAGTTTGTGTTTGCCAGTAATGATGCAGATGTGGCTAAGAACCTCATCAAGCTTTACTTCTCCTTCTTCAAAGCTTGCATCAAGAAGGTGAGTGCTGAGACAATCGTGTTGTACATCTAGACCTGTAATTATGTATTTCATTGCTTGTTCATTGCTATCACATATTTGACTCGTATAGTTTTTAAGTAAAAAAGAAAACCGGCAAAAAAATTTTTTTTACACAAAAATTTTTGGGGCAGCCTGAAAGTTGACTGCATAGGTGACAAGAAATGCATGGCTAAATTGTTGTAAATATTTTCACTACTCTGATACGGCTTGCAGCCTTGAGTAACTAGTAGCGTTGAAACGCAATATAAACATTTTTGCAAGCAAAATTATTTATATTCTATCTACAAACTGTGTACAAATTATTGGGCAGAAAACGGAGAGAGTGCAGTTTGTATATTTAAGAGCATGCATGCATAAGCCTACCTTACATAGAAGTTACTTCACAGGTACACTAGACCCCCGATTTTACGAATACTCACAGTTCCTCTCATCGCAATCGTAAAATCGCTACCTTTGTAAATTCGATAGCGGTTAATTTCCCCCCCCCCCCTTCGACCTTAACAGAAATTT
This sequence comes from Medauroidea extradentata, assembly GCA_003012365.1. Lineage (NCBI taxonomy): Eukaryota > Metazoa > Arthropoda > Insecta > Phasmatodea > Phasmatidae > Medauroidea > Medauroidea extradentata. The sequence goes on along the minus strand of PNEQ01017773.1, from coordinate 13,592 downwards.
TAAAATTGCATTTTTTCTGCAAAGTTTTTTTAGTCGGACCCCGACTTCCGTAGCGTTTTGCGGGAAATTAGTTAACGTAATAATGTAAACATAAATTGATATCAGTAGCCAGACGTCACACTATTGAGCAGTAGATTTGACCAACCCTTTTCCCCAAAAAATGAGAAAATTGAGATTCCGAGTGTCTTCTCTCAAGCGAATAGTCCGACTTCCGTAGCATTTAACGGAAAAATAAAGCAAGTGATAGTTGAAATACAAATTTATGTCAATAGGCAGACGTCTTACGATCAAAAGAACACCGCTAACAATAGATATAACTGATCCTTTTCCTAAAAAAATGAGAAAGCCGAGCTGCTGAGTGCCTTCTCGCGAACGAACTGCCAGATTTGCGTAGCGTTTAATGAAAAAAAAAGTAGGCATTCCTTACTAGCACAATGCCCTTGTAAATAATTCACCAAAGTAAGAAGGAAAAAGCGGATGTATTTATTCATTGCGCAGTTTTATATAACTTAACGTTAAAGCAATCCCTCGACGTTTGATGATATGTACACAAACGTAGATATAAGTAGCGTGCAGCTTAGACATATAGCGCAACTGTATGAGTGTTCACAAGATGGAAGATAGATAGAGGCACCATAGCATATTCCGACGTTTCAATGTTCCAAAAACGCCAGTTTGTGATTCTTAACCTAAAATCGTAGAGAATTACATGTATAAGTGGTTGCAAATAATCACTTTCATAGCCAGTATATGCGGTAAAAATAAATTAGGTGTTCTGGGATTACGTAATACACGAACGTCTATTTATTTTTCAAGTTCGTCATACCCATAGTGGAGACAAATGTTTCTACACGTGGATAATAGGTAGCGCTACTATCGTGCTCACTTGTGAAATGCACGATTTACGACACTCAGTAACGCATTGTTTAAGCAAATTATGTGCCAAGTTAATTGTTTTTAAGTACGTATGGTGTTAACCCAATAAAGAAAAATTATATCACGCTATTATTTATAGGGTTCGTGTAAAAAATTAAACGCATACGGCGCGAGGCGAGAGAGATATAGGACGTGAAACATCCTAGAAGGAGGCTGTACTACAGTTAAATGAGCATATGCGCATGCTCTGGAACTTTGCGGCTATAGTACAACCTAAATATAGATCCTAATACGTCGTAGTTGATGGAGACAGGCCGGGCGGCTTGTGGCACAGGCGCTGCCACCACGCAGTTTTCAAACTGTCAGTGTCACATTTTTTAACAGATTTTCACTATTTTTTTTATTTTTAATATTGTGACGTACCAAGTAATAACTGCAACTCTACAATTCATTTTTTAATGCTGTGAATTAGATACAGTATGTTTTATTCATTGTCTGTGTAATTCCTTACAATTTTTTTTTTGTCATAGAATTTTGTTATATTTTGAGGGTTCCTGAGATTGTATTCGTAGAATCGCTACCTTTGTTAAATCCAGGGTTTGTAAGATCAGGGGTATAGTGTATTTTCCGTAACCTATCATTAACCATAGCTAATATTTATTACTTGTGCATTTATTGAGTACATTTATTATATAAAACATTTTTTGGGACAGTGTAATGTAGACAAACATTTTACAGACAGTGTAACAAAAGCATAGGGTAAAATTAATGTATACAGTGTATGCAGAAGAAAGATATAAACGTGGTAAAAATATAAATTTACTTTATATACGAATGAGTACACTCTGCATGAATTAATAAACAAATACCGTATTCGCCCATGTACCCCACGCACCCATGTAAGCCGCGCACCCTTTTTTTCAATGACAAATTTGGGGAAAAAAATTTTTTCAAAAAATTAATTTTTTGGGATAGAAAAATTTTATTATGGGGCAAAACAATCAAACAAAAACTATGCTCACCTACTATATTTATTTGTATATAGCAGCCATTTCTTTAAAATAAATCAATGCCTCATAAATGGGGCAGATGTTAATGCATGGAACTGAGTTTGCCGCAACGAGAGGTTGACATGCGGTTTTTTGCTTCCAAGTGGCAAGCGCTGCATGCCAGCAACATGGTACCAGCCAGTGTCTGTGTGTGTATGTGGGCGTGCTCGGACACGTGAGTAAGTGAGCGGAAGTTGTCAAGGTCAACTGGTACAGTCGCAGCACGAAAGTAATACAAACACTCCACGTGTATCACCACTTCACGAGACGTTTTCAGTGAATAAAAAAGCTTAGCTCTGCATGTATCACTCACAATAAATACAGCTATGTACAAATGGATTCTGTAGATGAAAAGTCGGGGAAAAAAAAGTCTTTGGTATAAATAAAAAAAAAAAGTCTTTAAACTGGTATGTCATCGTCATGATCATTAGGTACCATCGTCGTCATCACTGCTGTCCCCGTCTATTTCGTCAGGACTGTCCTCGGAAACTGCGTCACTCTCCCAAACATTATCATCTTCACTTCCGTCGAGCGTATTACTAATGCAGCATTTGCGGAAACTTTTGAGGACAAGATCTTCTGGGATTAGAGCCCACGCTGTCTTTATCCACCCACAAAGCTGCGCAAGAGACGGTTTCTGCAGTCTGCCTGTGGGAGTGTAGTTGTACTCCGCACTTGCCATCCATTCCGTATAAAGCCTTTTTAAATGTGCTTTAAACGGCCGGTTTACGCACACATCTAGGGGCTGGAGAATCAAGGTCATGCCACCCGGGATTATTACCTGGTCGGTGTTTCCTTCCTCTATACGTTTTTTAACATTATCAGTCAGGTGGCCACGATAACTGTCTTGAACCAACATACTTCTTTGTCGCAGTAGGGCTCCTGGCCGGCGTTCCCACACACACTTCAACCACTCAACTACTAATGTGTTGTCCATCCAGCCTTTTTCATGCGCCCTTACGAAAATTCCGGCCGGTATTTTCTCATTTTTCGGTATCAATTTGCGCTTGAAAATCACAAAAGAGGAAGCTTCTTCCCGTCCACTAGCATTGTAAGCTTGATGGTACACTACTGCTTTTCATTGCCACCTGTTCTTACTTGCACAGATTTTGAGCCAAGTGCCTCAACTGTTGTGTCAGGCGGCATTTCAAAATAGACGTGGGTCTGATCGACATTTCCCATTTGCCCCAGTAGGTACGAGTGCTTCTGCCGCAAGCGAATAACGTGATGTTGATAGTGAACCAACTTGTCATAATAGGCATCGGGAAGTCGCTGGCAAACAGTCGTTTTCCGTCGCACAGATAAGCCATTCCGTCTGTAGAATTGGTAAATCCAGTTCTTGCTAGCCTTGAACTCAGGATTTACACCCAATTCTCGTGCAATTTTCAAGGCCTCCAATTGACACATGTCAGTAGAAACGGCATATCCAAACTGTCGTAATGCAGTTATGTATGCAACTAAATTTTCTTCTACGTGTGGAAATTTAGCTTTTTTCCCCCTGAAGGCCCTTCTGTTCACATTGCTTTCCTGCAACTTGTTTCTCATTTTCCGCCAGTCTCTGATACACGACTCCGCAATGCCATACTTACGGCCTGCCACGCGATTTCCTAACTCTTCTGCTTCTTCTATCACCTTCAGTTTCTCGCCCACTGTAAATGAACGCAATCGTTTTGACATTTTTACTGCCCGAACTATCAACGTAAACACTACGATAACTGTACGCTAATCAGTTACACGCAGAGAACACTATTAGCTACACACGTGAGTTCGTAAGTTATCCGCGATCACTCGTCTAGACATCCACATTCCACCGCCGCACCACCCCCGCAGCGTGGCCAAGCCTCCCTCCTGCACGTGCGCACGAACTTCAAACTTAAATTACCCATGTAAGCTGCGCACCCTCATTTTGGGCATTCTAATTAGGGAAAAAAGGTGCGCGGGGTACATGGGCGAATACTGTACACAACACAGAGCAACAACATGTTCACGCAATTAATATGTCTAGATGTACATACCGACATCATGAGCCAGAATTTACAGCTGGTCTGTATTGAAGTTTCTTGATCATTTGTCCACCTTCTTGACACCTCTACTTTTAAGTTGGTCACGTATAATGAACTTGATTTTCTAATGCTTTGCTTTTTTGGAAGATAATGGTTTTTGGCATTTTTTGCCCTTAGTGAGAAACCTGTGATGTCAAGACAAGGTTGTGTGTGGAGGTGATATGCAGCTGTATTGTGTTTATTACAGGGGGAGGTGGATTCGCGAATGATGAGTGTGCTGTTAATGGGCGTAAACCGTGCCTATCCTTTCGCTAAGGCAGAGATGCAGCAAATCTCGGATCACGTGGAGACTATGTACAAGGTGGTACACCTGGCCAGCTTCAACGTCAGCCTACACACGCTGTGTCTGCTGTACCACGTCTGTGATCATGCCAACTCCATGTCTGATAGGTATGCAACTCGAATATATACCACCTGTGGTACATGTACCATGCATCTAAATATGGTTCACTATAATGTCAGCACTTTTGAAAACCACCTTGTTAGAAATAATCATTAAAAAATAATATTCATTGTGACCTGAAACATTAATTTTTGAGTACGGTGCAATCAATACACTTTGAGGGGCCGCGTTGGTCGAGGGGGGAGACCTCTCACTTCCCACCAAGGCGATCCGGGTTCATTTCCCGACGGAGACAGTCCTCTGATTTTCGCTTTGCTGAACGATACATTTGGTCGACGGGTTCTCTCGGGGATCTCCTGTTTCCCCCTCCCCTTTCATTCAGGCACCGCTCTTTACTTGCCTCATGTCACCCCTCACTGGCGTTGCAGATCTCGATGTTTAAGTGCTGACCAAACTCACTCTCACTCAATAAACTTTGATTTTTACTGTGCTTGTTTTGTTTATAAAAAAATGTGGTGCAAAACTATCGGCTATCCAAAAAGATATAGGTAACTTAGGTTTCAAAAATTGCTTACTTTATCACGAACCATGTATAACTAAGGACCCGTAAAAACTGTGAATAAAAATTGCCAATTTCGGTGTGTAAAAATGTTAAAAGCGGTTCGAAAATTCAATGTTTAAAACTTTAAACCAGTGTAAAAATTAGTTAAAAGCGGTGAAAAAAATTTTAAGTGGTAAAATAATTGTTAGTAATACTGACAGAATGATTATATACGTATAACCAAACAGTTTTGATTTTGCCCCATCGTCATTAATTTTTAAATGGTTACAATGTATGCCTGGTACTTAAAACTCAATTGTGCATTTTAAAGTAATATTTTGTCTGTACCAGACTATACATATACAGTAAAACTTCTTTATAACGACCATCTGTCTATAACGACCCGTTTTTGGGAAACCGTGATTTCTAAATTTTTTTTAATTTCAAATTTCAAGGAAATTGGCAAAAAATTGGTTTTTGTGTGCCTTGTTGCGTTTCTAGTGGCGAGAAATGTACTCCACTCCACGCGACAAGCCTGCCGTAACCATACTCGTTATCTTCCTTTCCCCTCACGTGAATACCTGGCGCGCACGGCATTCTCCACCCTTTGTTCACGTGCCTGTGTTCTCTTGCTTGCTGTTAGATACGCTACACTCTCTCTGTTTGCTCTATTATAAAAGCTACATTGCGCGACTTTTGGATTTCTTTTAGTTTTTTACGATCTATGATGACTTATTACGCTTTGATTTTCACAATTTCAATTTGGTAATTTATTTGGATTGAGTTTGTGACTATTATTGACGACCCACGCAATTCTTTTGGCTTTCGATTTGGTTACGATTATTAGGCTTGATTCTGTGAACGATTGTTGACGACCCGTACATTTTTTAAAACTTCATACGGACTTTCGATATTTCCATGAGTTGAAAGCGAGTCGGCTTGTCGCATCTGAAGTATGAAATAATCAAGGAAGTGGAATCGCCACAGAAGCCGAAGTCAGAGATTGCGCGGGAGTTCGGCATCCCGACATTGTTTACTATCTGCCCTTTAATGTCAGGCTTTCTTTTATTGTGTGTTTGTTTAGTGTCCCTTCAACGCAGTGATAATAGTAAACAAATGATCTGCCTATTTTATCACGTTTGTTGGATATTATATCTGGTAAGTTTTTTACTAGTGTACTTGTAGTTTTTTCATGATTTTTTTTCCTTGTGTACTCTTAAATAAATTTAAACGTTTGCTTGTACAACTGCTACGAATATGCTGTTAACTAATTAATAGTACACTTTTAGTAGAGTGGGCGCCATGTCGCTACATTTTTTTTGTCCTGAACAAATATTTTACACATTGACATGTAACCTTAATATTTTAACTGAGCGATAATGTTACATCACAGTGCACGCCCGCGATTATCTTTCAGTCGGTCTCAAGGTGGAGCAGGCTGACGCGCTGAAGAGGACAGCTGCTGTGGCTGTGGTATTGATCGGTGCATGCGCGCGCAGCCATCTCCGGCACTTACCTCTCCCCCCCCCCCCCAATCATGGTCTATCCTCCCAGCTGGCCGATAACAAGCAAGGGGCGACACGGTACGGCACGTAACCTCACAGCGCGTGACTTTCTAAGCGTTGATGGCGTAAAAGAAAAGCCCCGAGAGTAGAATACACTATCGCCTTTTCTCTAAAAGATGCCTGGTCATAAATTTTGTTTATAGCGAAGTATAAATGTAACATTTATAATTGCTTAAGATGACTGAACGTGGGCTCAATGCGAAAACTGCCTATTTTGACATATAGACGTTCCAAATGGGTGCGAAATCTTATAACAACCACCTCTCTATAACAACCCTAATCTCGGGAACCGTGAGGGGTCGTTATAAAGAGGTTTTACTGTTATCCTACTTTTTGTTAGAACTTTTTTCCTGAGATTTTCTTAGATTTTGAAGTTTTAAAATTTTAGTGATTCTCTTTCAGAACGTGTACAAATTAAATCTTTTTATTACAAAAAAAATATGGCTCAATGAAGATAATTTGTCTAGCGTACCTATTCAAACAGACCAACTGTTTCGTATTTATTCACTGCAGGAATAAGTGAAAATTATGTTTCTCCACATTTTAGAGATTAAAATTTGTGTTTCTACTCCTTGCGTCATTGAGCAACTTCGCGATATCGCTGTTTACACAATGATCTGTTCAGTGATGTTTTTAGTTTATTTCCGTTACGAAAATCAAAATTATAAACACAATGCAGCGTCCCTAAAACTGCCGAAAAAAATATTAAAAATATAAACAAATATGCATTAAGTCACTCTGTAGACTTCTAACTTTTACTGCCGCTACTGTCGTTTGGCCACCATATTCTCACTATATCGATATCTCTGTACCACGCGATCATGGCCGTGCATGAGTTGATTATGTTTCAAGTGCAAAATATGTTGAGGAATGAATATATCTGTGCAAATGTATCGATGGCCACCATTCATAAAATATAAATATTCTGTTTTTTGCATGGTCGAATGTATAAAATTAACATTGTGTTTTTCAGTCTACCTATTATTTAAACAATTTAAATATTAGTGAAAAAGGTTATAATCCATTAAAACAGCACACATGAAATACAGTAAAATCTAGTCGTTATGACCTACTTTATTACGACCATCCCGTTTTTACAACTCCATTCTGATGAACCTTAAAAATTTGGGTAGAAAAGTTTAAAATTTAAGAAAAATTTGTAGAAAAATATATTTGTTTCCATTGTTGCTAAATATAGATAACACACCTCCTGACTGTCCACGCCAGCCAATATCCATCTACAGTAAAACCTCTTTATAATGACCCCTCACGGTTCCCGAGATTAGGGTCATTATAGAGAGGTGGTCGTTATAAGATTTCGGACCCATTTGGAACCTCTATATGCAAAATAGGCCGTTTTCGCATTAAGTCCATGTTCGGTCATCTTAAGCAATAATAAGTCATACATTTAAACTTAGCTATAAACTAAATTTATGACCAGGCATCTTTTAGAGAAAAGGCGTAGTGTATTCTAATCTAGGGGCTTTTCTTTTACGCCGTGAACACTTAGAAAGTCACGCGCTGTGAGGTTACGTGCCGTGTCGATGCTCACTTGCTTGTTATCGGCCGGCCGGGTGGATAGACTACGAAGGGGGGGGGGGGAGGTAAGTGCTGGAGATGGCTGCGCGCGCATGCGCCGATCAATACCACAGCCACAGCAGCTGTCCTAGTCTGCGCGTCAGCCTGCTCTGCCTTTAGACCAACTGAAAGATAATCGCGGGCGTGCACTGTGACGTTACGTTATCGCTCAGTTAAAATATTAAAGTTAACGTGTCAGTGTGTAAAATATTTTGTTCAGGACAAAGAAAATGTAACGACATGACCCCCACTTAAAAGTGTAGTGTTAGTTAACAGCATAGTCGTAGTGGTTGTACAAGCAAACGTTTAAATTTATTAAAGAGTACACAAGGAAAAACAAATCACGAAAAAATTACAAGTAAACTAGTAAAAAACTTACCAGATATAATATCCAACAAACGTGATAAATTAGGCAGATCATTTGTTTACTATTATCACTGCGTTGATGGGACACTAAACAAACACACAATAAAATAAAAGTCTGACACATTAAAGGGCCGAACAACTGTTTCTTATTTTTTTTTAAAAGTCCACGTCGTACGCCTTAGTTTTTTTACGTTTGCTTTGCGTCCTTCCTTCTGCATTGCATTAACGACCTCGTCTCTCATTTTTAAGATCGTAAACAATGTTGATTTCCGGATTCCGAACTCCCGTGCAGTGTCTGACTTCGGCTTCTGTGTCGATTCCACTTCCTTGATTATTTCATACTTCTTCAGAAGCGACAAGCCGACTCGCTTTCCACTCATTATGGAAATATCGAAAGCCCGTATGAAGTTTTAAAAAATGTACGGGTCGTCAAAAATCGTTTACAGATTCAAGCCTAATAATCGTAACCAAATCGAAAGCCAAAATAACTACGTAGTCATCAATAATCGTTTACAAATTCAAACCAAATAAATTATCAAATTGAAATCGTGAAAATCAAAGCGTAATAAGTCGTCATAAATAGTAAAACACCAAGAGATATCCAAAAGTTGCACAATAAAGTCGTTATAATAGAGCAAACAGAGAGAGTGTAGCGTATCTAACAGCAAGCGAGAGAACACTGGCACGTGAACAAAGGTGGAGAATGCCGAGCGCGCCGGGTATTCACGTGAGGGGAAAGGAAGATAATAGTGCCGTTACAGATGGAGAGAGGAAGGATGAGTCACCGCTTGCCGCGTGGAGTGGAGTACAGTTCTCACCACGAGAAACGTAACACGGCGCACAAAAACCTATTTTTTGCCGATTTCCTTGAAATTTGAAATAAAAAAAATTAAAAAATCACGGTTTTCCAAAAACGGGTCGTTATAGACAGGTGGTCGTTATAAAATGGGTCGTTATAAAGAAGTTTTACTGTATTCCTCCCACCGTCACCCACAAGCCAGATTGTGCACCTGTGCACATCAACTGCTGTGGCTGTCTTGTCTACTGTAGGGTGATGATGTGATGAGAAGGCTAGGCCATGGCACAGAGTTTCAGGGTGGTGGTTGGGGCTGCATAGAGTCCTCGGCTTGTCGCCAACCCCTACCCACATTCCTGAACCTAACATTGTCCTCAACTGTGGACAGTAGTGTACGTCGCAGCTGCAGCCACCCCTCCCCCCTCTTATAGCTGTCTGATAGTCACGTACAAGTTGCATCCTTCTGGTCTGGCTGCAAAGCAGAGACCAATCAGAATTAAGGTCGGTTTACGATGCAAACATGCGAGTATAAGAACGAAGACCTGTAGTTTATGATGGCCTTGTGTCTGCATGTAGTCTGTGTTGGAAAATGGTAGTTGGTGTCAGCTGTTCATTATTTTGGTTTGTATGTTTTTAAGTGGGCCAATATATTTTTGCATTTCTTATTTGTCTCGCGTATTTAAGTCATGATTGTTAGATATTGTAAATTTCCAATTTTTTCTGTATTTGCTGTGTTACTTTCTTTTTTTTCCTGTGGCCATAGTAAAATATGTGATGTATTTTCTAATTCTAAACCTGTTGGCCAAACTACCTTGAAAATGTTTTAGGGCAAATTATTTCCTAAGGCATTCCTCGTAAATATGTGTTGTATGACAACTTAAAGAATAAAGGTATCAAATTTGTGTATTACCGTACCCTCCTAATGTTGACCCTCCTAACCTTACTTGTAAATCAAGCAACTCAGCTCTCTACTGCATACAAACTGCACAAACTAAGAATTTCATATCAACATGTAGCTACTATGATACAGGGAAACAAAGGCCGCTAGGCAACTAATTACACGCAAAATGTGTCGTCCTTTTCGTGTATGTAATTGTCAACCTCCATGATGCTCTGTGAGTACATGTTTCTATTTAATTTTAAGATGTAATCATGTAGCTACTATGTTATTCCTGTATTTACAGTCAACTCTCGATTATACGACCCCAGGAATAACGACCCTCTCGAAGTAACGACCCATTTTCCAGGAACCGTGAAAAATCGAATAAAATTTGCTTAAAAAAATTTAATTCAAAGAAAACAGCAGAAAAAGGCATTGCAGTTATTGTGGACGCAAATTGTTGCAGTTATTTCTCGAAAACTGTACTGCAGCACACAATGTGTTTGTTCTAAAAATATATGTTGCTGTCCCTTCCTCCCACACGACGCGTTGGCCAGCCGGCCCGAATGCTCCTTCCCGTCCCCCGGCCGGACAGCGATCCGCCCGTCTCTTTCCCTCCTCCGGCTTACCACTCCAATAAGGTCGTTCACTCACCTCTTCCTCATTATGTGTGCACCGTAACTTTTTTGCCACTAATTTCTCGTGCCCTTGGATACAGTAGTCTGTCTTTCTGTCTGTGGTATTACAATTATACGTCGTGTTTATTTAAGCTTTATTACTGCTGAGCACGTAAGATTACTTACAAACCATTACACCCTGCCATGATAGTGTAACTGCTTTTTTTTGGTTTTGCAGCATCAATTCCAGTGTTGCCAAATCAAATATGTAGAAGCCACAACAACCACAGAAACAAAGTTTGTTTACAATGCACGACGAACATAACGACCACCGAAAATAGTTATTTTCAAGTTCGTAACATATACCTAAGCTTAACATCTGTATAAAACACATTAGTTAACACTGAAAGATGGAGTTTGATTTACTCTAAAGGTGCTAATCTGTAGGAAGTGGACAAATCTTGCTGACTGGTTGTACACACTCGCCACTAGGTGTTCTAAGGGTAACCACGTGAACAATGCCATCCTGGCCAGGATGTATTGCTAACACTCGTGCCATCTTCCACTTAAGTGGTGGTAGTAAGGAGTCCTTCAGCAGCACCAGCTGGTTGATGCAAGTGTCAGCAACTGTTTGTGTCCATTTGGTTCATTGTTGAAGATTGTGCAAACACTCAATGCTCCATCTCTTCCAAAGTACATGGTGAAATTGTGTAATCATTTGCCAATGATCGAGGCGATTCTACGATATGTCATTCAAATTCCGTTCTGGTACTGCAACCAAGGGTTCACCCACTAAAAAGTGGCCTGGAGTCAGAACATCATATTCCCTAGGATCTGTTGAGAGGGCGCACAAGAGTCGTAAATTTAACACTGCTGAAATTTGTGCGAACAACATCGTAAGCTCCTCGAAGGTCAGTAACTGAGTGCCTACTATTCGGTACAGATGCTGCTTGGCACTCTTGATAGCAGCTTCCCACAAACCTCCGAAATTTGGACTTGCAGGAGGGTTGAAGTGCCATTTTAGCCCTTCCTGGAATACTTTGCTAGCAATCTCATGCTCATTATTTGCTGAGAACAACTCTTCATATACCTCTTTCAACTGGTTATGGGCTCCAACGAAATTAGTGCCATTATCAGAGTATATGTCAGCAGGCATCCCTCTTAGTGATGTGAATCGCTTAAATGCAGCCATGAAGGCTGCAGATGACAGATTTGTTACCAGCTCTAGATGTACCGCCTTGGTGGTCATACACACAAACAAACACATGTAGACCTTGAACACCATCCTCTTTCGAGTTCGCACCGGTGTAGCTTGGAAGGGTCCTCCAAAATATACCCCAACAGAACGAAATGGTCGAACCGGAGTGAATCGTGCCTTCGGCAACGTGCCCGTTACCGGGTATGCAGACATGATCCAGTACTCTCTACGGACAAGATACAAAGTTGTGAAAAGTCCTGAGTGTAAATTGTTGACATGAAACTGGACGACAATCATCTTGGACAAACAACTATCCTTGGGTAGTAGGTTATGGTGCTTTGCAGGCTCTGGTTGGGAAGAACAATGCAGCCTTCCACCCACCCTGATGACTCCCTCTGAATCTATGAAGGGTAGCAGTGACTGAATTGCCTTGGAGCACTGCCAACTGGCCTGGAGAGAAACCAGTTCTTCTTTGAAACTATGGTCTTGTACAAACTTAACCAAGGTCATGGTTGCATTGTTTAGTTCTTCAGTTGACAGGAATTTGGTCTTGACATGGTCATCCTTCTTAAATGCTGCTTGGGCACGCAATACCCACGCAATTGTGTGTGTTACTTTGACCTATGACGATGACTTTTTGAACAATCCTAGCAGGTCTTCAGAAATGGTCGATCCATATCCATTTGCTATAAGCACAGCTGAAACAGATGTCTTCAACTCAGATATACTTTCGTGAGAAATATGGCTATAATGGGGCAGGCATCCTGTGAGCACTTCAGCCATAGTGGGCCTGTAAACAAACAAGAGTGCAACACGAGCTGATCGGGGAGAGCCCCCCGAGACCCCACATCTGCGGGGTTCCATTCCGAAGGGACGTGTTTCCATGTGCTGTAGGGCAGAATGGACTGGATCTCTGCTATCCTGTTTGCTACAAATGTCTTTCAACTGGTGTGGTGACATCTGTAACCACGCTAAAACCACGCTTGAAACTGTCCAGGTATGGATATAGAATGACTTGAGCTTACCAGAGTATAGTCGGTTGACATATTGCCACAGTCTACTAAGCAACAGTGCCGCACACAATTCAAGCTTGGGTATTGTCACTGTCTTTAATGGGGCTACCTTAGACTTTGAGCAGAGCAAATTGACACACACAGATCCATCCCTCATTACCGAGCGAACATAGATGACAGCTGCATAAGCTTTCTCGCTAGCATCACAAAATCCATGAAACTGCACATCTGTGTTCTGAACTGGCACATACCTAGGAATTCTATCTTTATCGTGGTTCGGTAATGATTTCTTGAACTCCGTCCATCTGAAAAGTATGTCATGGTCTACAGGATCGTCCCATCCAATACCTAGAGCCCACAACACCTGAAGTAGAATCTTGTGTGATGCTACCATGGTTATTTTGACTGAATTAATTTAGTGTTGGGTTCAGTCCTATTTAGGCGAATCACTACTGCCTTTAGCATAGCCCGTCGGTGAGCAGATTCTCCCTCCTCTTTTCTAGCACCATTAAGTTTTGCTAGGCGGGGTGGGTTCGGATGAGAAGGACATCACGATTTATTATAAATGATAAAATATCACTTCCATTTCGATCATTTTATTGCAGACGTTCCTTAGCAGGTGCAGCATAGTATGAGCAACCCAAGCAACATGCAGACCACGAAACAAGAAAGGACGACCACGTGGTCGGGAATGAATCGTAAAGTTC
>PNEQ01017772.1:0-44354 GCA_003012365.1 Medauroidea extradentata | reverse complement strand
AAAAACAAGACACTAGCCCGCTGGGCTCAAGATATACCGACGTTCATTGAAAACACATTTCATCACTTTTAACACCTTTTCACTTCCTTAGGTGTTGAATTTTAAAAATTCGTGAAATAACTTTTCAGGTATTTGAGTAAGCATCAATCTTATACAAAAATCACGTCGATATATAAATATGAATGGGGTCGATATATATCGATTGTGAATTGAAAATATACATTACCCTTTTAACCTCTTTGGGAGTGAATTCGGTAAATTCACTTAAATTGTATTTACGATATTTACATAAGCCAATCTAAAGCAAAGAGCACTTCGATGTCTCAATTGGTTCGATAGACATGGAGGAATTCTCGAAAACACATTTCACGTATTTTCAGCCCCTCAGTTAAAGAATTTCGAAACGTCTTGGAGTCGTGTCATAGACATTTGTATACGTAACCAGTGAAGTAATAACCACGGTGATAGCCAATTGTGTTTCAGTTTCATTTAAGGTCTTTTCACCCCCTTAAATGTTGAATTTTAAAAAAACCTTCAATTGGCTAATATAAATTTTATGTGCGTCCTATGAAAGTAAAAATCACGATGGTAGATCGACGCGTTCGAGCTCTATCGACGTTTCTACGGAAATACATTTCACCCCTTTTTCACCCCCTTGGCAGGGGCGTCATTTAGGTGGGCGGGGGGGCACATGCCCCTCCTGGATTTAGAATTTTATGTGTATAATAAATATTTTTTAATTTTTTTACTTAAATAACGGTTACTTAAGCACACAAAACTGAAGTATTATTATTAAAGTTTTTAATTAATACATATTTAATTAATTAAAAAATGCAACAAGATACTGTCGCCGAAAAAAAATCTTGCGCCTCCCCCTCCCTTGGAAGTCGAATTACGAAAAATCCCGTCTTAGTGCTCGCCTACGATCTGAGGGAAACCCCCACAAAAAATTTCACGATTCTTGGTCCTGTGGTTTGGGTTGCAGTTTGATATTTCAGTCAGTGTTCTCTTTTATGTATAAAGATATGTAGGCAAGACCATAACGTCACCGCGAATGCAAATTAAATATTACCGTACTGTTAAAATATGGCATTTGTTTCAACCCGCAGTGTGAGAATGAGAATACGCGTGCATTGAATATTAACATTTTGATACAGTATAGGTAATGGTTATTATCTGGTTATTTGAAAATGTGTGCACTTTCGTAACTTCATTACTGTGTTTTACAATTACGTTTTTTTATCTTCATGTTTGAATAATATAAATTAACATGTGTCACTTTTGCATTTACTAAATGACTTGTGTGCCGCACTGGTTCAGCCAATATACAGTGTCTGGTCGCTGGAGGAAGGTGTGAACGGGCGATTCTCCTATCCTACAACACAACCTGTGCCCAGCGCAGTTCCAGCGCACAGCTATTGCTTGTTATGCAGGTTGCCTAGATGCCAGGCTCCCGCTTGCACACAGCCGATGATTGCCGAAGTGGACTTTGATTATTCCAGTGGCCCAATTTTTGTGTCCATGACTGTACATTCAATTCGTTGGCGCGCAGAGATGAGAGAAAAGTACAGATAGAACATTAGGAGGCTATACTGAGGTCAATCTGACTTTGTTTATTCAGGTTGCAATATGGCGGAGTATAATCAGCTGTTCCTGTAGATGTATTGAGAAATGAGGTTATGGTAGGCCAACCCACAGCCGCATTGTACACGTTGCTGTGGTAATAAACATCATTTTTCAGTTGCTAACTAATCCCGGTACATACTATCCGTAATTCAGCACGGAATTCCGTATCTAATTCAGTAGCACTGCGACAGTGTGTACCGAAACTACGCTGGTTCAAGACAGAATTCTGTACCTAATTTCATAGATAGAGCTCGTCATCGTAGTGTATGTTCACGCGCTTGCGCAATGAACACTTAAAGCCACCGGCGCATGCCAGGTACGCAAGCAGGGTTACCAATGTGATTTGAATAGAAATAAAATTCTTGTTGCCTGCTAAACAATGGCTGCTGGATTTATCAAAACCTAAATAATACAAGACAGTGTAACCTATTTTGGGATTCACATGCGTGTCTTGTTTGTGAAATATCTTTCGGGGATTCTACAGTTATACTTTATGGATTACAGCAACCAACATCACAAACATATCCTTCTTAAAGTACCGAAATTTGTTAGTAAACAGTGATAGTGTGTATGCAGCACAGTAGTTTTGTTACGTAATTCTGGTTTAAAATTTCTATCGATATTTATGAACAGAAATAAGCAAGGAATTGAGTAGAGGATTAAGGATAGTGTGTACCGGGCTTTATGGCTAATGGGCTCCTCACCTTTCCGTCTCAAGACCTCATACACTTCGCCCCTAAAATCCGGTACACACTCTCCACAGTTCAGTATAGAATACAGTACAGGCCATAAAAAAGAAAATAAAATATTTTTTGTATTAAAAAATAATTGCAGAAATAAAAACTTATAATAAAAAAATAAATACTATTTAAAAATTTCAAAAACAAATTTTATATTTTGATTTTACATAGAAGACGTCGTTACAGCATGATCATTCTCTGTATTTTTTATAAGTTTGGTAAGTCGGTTGGTATTAGGGGCGGCCAACCAACCGTAAAATGCAAATTTTGACTTTTACAAGTCATTACGCAAAAAGTAGGAGATATAAAAAAATTTTATAAAAGCAAAATTTTGTCACAATTTACGTCTGAAACAAAATAAAAAAATTAATAATTACGTTGAACACTTTTTAACTGTTGGCAAAAATTTACGGATCTCATACTCCTTATTTCTCCTTTTCTATAAATTTTATTATTGCCAGTGAAACATTTCAAAATTTATTATTAATAATTGAGTGGGTGCAAAACACGGAAGAGTAAAAGAGAACTGAAAAATGTAGTGTCAAGTAAATAAATGTAATCCAGTTCTCTTAACAGTCGTCTGAACACAATCAAAGTTTATATAAATGATGGTGCCGGATGCCATGAGGCCACGGCGACCGTGTTTTCAGACTATTCACACTAATGTTTAACCCTTATGGTTTGAGAGTTACATTAAGAAATAAAAATACTATAAAACTTGGTACACCTCAAGACAACCTGCGTACATGTGTTTATATTCAATACAGTGTTAACATTGACCAGCGTTACGTTTCAACTTACTGCTTCTTAAAATGAACATACGTTAGCTGCAAGAGTTACTTAACAGCAAGACTTGTGGTCTAGAGTATTTTGTTGTAGCACTGTTCCTGTTTGAAGCCAAAATAATAATGGGTTTCCATTTACCAAGACGATGCAAGTCGAAAAAATATTAAATTACGTACATAATATTACTAAATTATATATGTTTCACCATCGTTTATTAATCACGCTGCAATGAAAACTTATATAAGTTAACTCAGGAGAATATGTAAAACCGTAGTGCTCGAATAAATGTCAAAAAAAAAAAAATTACGATACGATAATATTTTCGTTGGGACATTTGTGTGAGTCAGAAATAAGCTGTTACTTGTACGTTTAAATAATAATTAACGAATCATAAGAAAAACTATATTAACTGGCATATTTTCACAAGTTCCCTACACACCTCAATTATTTTATTTCTTAGTACAGTACCATGCAGCAATATAGGGCTTGTAGTAAAGTTTCAGAACTAAAATTCGACTTTGAATAGTAATTATAAATTTTTTTGGAAATTTTTTTAAGTGGGTTACTAACCCTACATCTGTTCTAAACAACGGAATAAAAAATGAATAAATAAAATAGCATAATAAAGCGTGGCAAAATTCATTACTAGAAATTACATTTAAAGTATCCTTTTTTTTTTTTTTTATCTTGGACATAGTATCCAACACGGCATTTGTCTGGCGAAACTATGAAGAATCAAGAACAAAAATCAGTTAAGTGGCTCAGAGCTCACTATAGGTAAACGGGTGTTGCATTTTAGCCTTGGATTGCTAATTTCAAAGAGTGAAATAATCATACAAGTAAAAATATTATGTACTGTCTAATGTTAATGTAACTTGGAGCACTTATCGAAAATTTCCTCTCAAAATTTTTACGTACGTACTCTACTTGTGAGAAACTCACTCAGCTCTGTTTTAATAACAATTTCAGCAACCGTATTACTGTTCTCATTTCTTAGTTACTACCAACAATGTTACCAGACTAACTCATACTCAAGCTGGTATAAAACTTTTAAAATTATAGTACCACGTTGTTTAAGAAATACGTCACTCCTGCGAAAACGTTGCTGACGAAGTCGCAGAAACTATTAACTACTTCCAATTTGAGGATACTGTGTATCTTGTTTTCAATAAACAAGTAATGCATTAGTTATAATTTTACATTCCAGGTTTTTGTAAGGTTGTTTTACAGTGGCTTAGTTTTAAAATTATTTTTTTCACTATGAGTCTACGTGTGGCGAAAAGAAACGGAAAACAAATAAAAATTTGTAACAGTGTTTACAAAACTACCTGTATCAGTATTGGTGATTATATTTTGTGACGCTGTGTATGAGATTGTAACGAAGATACGAGTACCTTCTAAACGGGTATTCTCTTAGACTTTTGCCTACAAAATGAGAGGTAGGCCTATTGTGAAGCCCTTCCAAGCTTGCACAAGGAGGATTTAACAGGGAACATAAAGTATTCACTTCTAAAATGACCAATTAAAAAAAAAAAAAAACTCTTCCAAGCGCAAATTATGCTTCTTAAAATTTCTTTACGGCGTCATAGTAATGGACTTTCAGAAATTTTAGATCGTTTATAAATTTGTTGTTGATTGCAAAAATTTACAGCACATTCGAGACACTGAGTATTGAGTTATAGAACTGGTAAGTTTTTTTCTCCGTGTTGCGTAATTTATCAATAAATTCCTCGCGGAGTTATTTGCTTGTTGCTAAAAGGACCATGCTATTAAACTAAATTTTACAGGAGAAGTATCTAAAGTTAGTTCCATGTTTTGAAGCTTCTTTTTAACCGATTAATATTACATTTTAGAAGGATTTGTTTCTTTTACATATAGTTAAATGAAATCTGCAGTGCTTGCATTATTTATAGCATTACATTTTCCAATTATAATATTATTATTTGATATTTTAGTACCAAGTCAAATTTCATTTCAAGGAGTATTATTTAAAGTTAATAAACTGAAAATTGAATTATTTAACACTAGCTGTCCCGGAAAGCTTTGCAATGCCAGTTAAAATTTTAAGGTATATTTTTCTGGCCCTCTACCCCGTTATGCAAACTCAATACCAAATTTTTTTTGTTAGCTATAAACCTCAAAGATTTTCAGATTTTTCCGCCCAAAATATCACCAATTTTGTTACGAAAATAAGCCAAAATCATGCAAATACTTATTTGCTAATGAAAAGTGCATTATTTCGATAAATGCGTACATAGAACTGTGCATTACATTAATTCTCTTAGTCTTAAATGATTTCAAAGCATTCTGTTAAAAAAATTAAGAATATTTTACACCAACGCGGAAAAGAAAAACTACCCTACTTAGCGTGACCTTAAACGGAGGAGAATTTGAATTATTGCTATTGCCTATCTTCTTACGTATGACAGCACTGTAACGGGATGACTCGAAGTACGTTGCACTCAGGTTGGAAGGAAATTATTCGGGAAGCTAGCAAGTCATTCTCGAGTGGAGTGGTGTTCCGTACACAAGACATAGCCTGAGGCGAGCTGAAAACGAGGCGTGTAGAGCGACTATGCGCCAGTACTACTGATTTTGGTGGGATGAGATTTTTGAATCAACCATCTTCACCAAAATAAAGTAGAAATCACAACTGAGGTCAGATAAGAAAGGATACATTTATAGTTTCACTAGTTGCCCCGATAAAGGTTGTTTTGTCATATAAATAAATTAAAAATATTTACTAAACAATAGCACTTAGGAGTATAAAAAATAGATAAAAACCTATTCGCAGACCTACCGAATGTATATACAAAATTTCATTGAAATCTGTTAAGCCGTTTCGGAGGAGTATGGAAACAAACACAGTGACACGAGAATTTTATATATTAGATAACACATCTAGTTTTTATGACACATTATATTCAAGAAACTTCACAGGAAGGTTTTTGTGTTTCCTTACAAACTATGAGACTTAATCTCAAAGAAGTTGAGTTTGAAAAAAAATTGCTGATTACATGTTTTATTGGATAACGCAACAAAATAACATTTCTAAGTTCATTATAAAATTTCGAACGACATAAGTATTAAAATAAATTAAATTTTATATTTTCGGTTTGGTGGGGTTATAAACATGCACATGCGTATCTGTTGCTAATAGTTTTGAGGAAATGGATGTCGAATTAATTCATGTTAGCATTTTGTTGGACAGGGAACCAAGTATATTTTTGTCAGTAATGTCAACATATTTTACTATTATGGTAACAATTCATGTAATTTTGTTTTCAGAAATTTGTAAAGAAAAACTGCTTTGACCATACTAGACATTTAAATTACTTCTAGTCAGCATCATTACCACTCCAATATACATTTTTGAGGTTAGATAATTGTCTGTGAGATAATTGTCTGCCAACATAATAAAAATTGAACCAAGCAATGAAAGACTTACCAAATTTGAATTTAATCATATCTGTGTCTGTATGTAAACCCATACACACTCACACCTGCACGCGTAAAGATAACTTAAAAGTGTTTGCAATGCTCCGTCAAGAAATTATAATTTGAGTATTTTAATAATGTGCATTTTTCTGTCTTGGCGTTTGTGTGTGTGAGATATGCGAGATATGTGAAGAAATTACTTACAAAAATTTTAAAGCCAGTGCAGTCAACCAGTTAAATATTTCGGACAGACTGATAGACAACTTTATGACCACATCTCAAATTGACTATATTAGTGAAATCAATATAATTACTACGTAGAGTTTGAAATTAGTCCACGCGCCAAAACCCGAGCGTATATTGACAGTAATAACAACAATAAGTAAAAAAAAATACTGTCACAACTTTTCATCCATGACATGTACAAGGTTTCAGAAATCTTTTAGACGGAAGTGACTAAAATTAGATGACAAATAGTGACTTACCTGATGCTGACATCTGTTTGCCGAATTTATGGACACAAAAGTTTTCTCATTTACGTAACAGAAGAGAGAATACTTATAAGAAAATATAACACTCCAGAATAAAGGGATATAATTTTATAATCATGCAAGGATATTTAAGCTCAAATGAAATATATAATTAAATAAATAATTATTTTCCATAAACACATAGTTTCATTACAACATGTCAGCCTTCTAGAATGTATCCGTCAAATATTTTTAGGTCCAGTATTTAAATGTCTGTAAAACAGAATTTATCCACGCAAAACCACGTAATATTGTCTAAAACAAACATACAAACTATTGAATGTTATTCACAGCATAATCCCCACAAATGGAGAACTACCTCGTTCTAGGAACAAGTTTAACATTGTGACCATTCACCATATGAAGTGTCAACTTGAACTGCAGTCGCTCCATATCTTCTCTGCTGCCACAAGGAAGAACTTCATAGTGTCGTAGCACAGTGGACAAGATGGTCTTCATCTGCATGTATGCATACTTCTTACCGATGCACATTCTACGGCCGCCTAGGAAAGGAATGAAACTGTATGGATGACGGTTGGCACTGTTCTCTGGGCTGAAGCGATCTGGGTCGAACTTGTCTGGTTCAGGAAATTGTTCTGGGTTGCGTTGTATAAGGGTGATTGGAATAGCAATGTATGTCCCAACTGGCAACGTATATCCGGTGATGTTGACCTCCTCTTCAACCGTTCTAGCTACCGCTGGTAATGGTGGATACAACCTCAATGTCTCGTTGATGACTTGCTCGAGGTACACCATTTGATTCAGGTCTTCATAAGTCACGTCACGGTAAATATCGTCACAGAATATTTGGTTCAACTCTTTCATGACCCTCCTCTGCACATCCTGATGCAAACCCAACAGCATCAGTGCAGTTGACATGGCTATACTCCCAGTGTCCATTCCTCCTACGATAACAGTCATGGTGTTATCTTTGATTTCATTTCTTTTCAGAGAAGTTGTTTCATTTCTCAAAGAAGAAATTACATGTTCCAGAAAACCCAGTCGTTTCTTTTCAAATGATTCACTATTCTCTTCCTCACTTGATTTTACCGTACTGTGCAAATCATTTTCAGACATGTTGTTAGTCAATTTCTGTGCGATAATTGTATCTGCATAATCCCAGAGGACTTTGACACTACTGACAAGTGACTTGTAAGAAGAAGTCGTCTTCATCATTGCAGGAATCCAACACCATGGTCGGATTGTAGCATAGAATATGATGTCTTCTGCCACTCTTAGTCCTTCAACTAACTCCACCCTTTTGTCTCTCAACACATTCATGTTCGTCCCCAAACTGGTCTGTGTCACCATGTCCAACGTACACATCATCATGTAGTCCAGGATGTCGAAGCGTTGACCAGAAGCTTGGCTTCTGAGCACGTCCACAAGGATTTTACTCTTTTCGTTGAATGCTGGGAGGAAACTCTTTAGGGTTGGAAGCCCGAAAGCTGGAGTTATAATTCTGTGGAATTTCTTCCAGTCTTTCCTGTCCGCTGTAATCAAACTATATCCAAGGTATAATTCCAGCACTTTGTAAGGTGGGGGTTTGGAGAGAGTAGCACTCTTGTTCAAGATTATTTCGACGTCTTGGGGATTAGTCACAAATACTCCTGACAGTGAACCAATGCTCAATATGAACGTTGGTCCATATTTCTTTCTCATATCTCTACCATATTCTAAGAGGCGATTTGTGTTTTGTATTGATTCTACCAGGATTCCAATGAAAGGCAGCCCCGCTGGTCCAGGTATCTTCGACAACAGTTGACGGTAGCGACTTCTGCGGTACCGCACGTACGAAACGACTAGGGCAAACAGGAAAAGCACGACCGTGACCTGGAAGAACATTTTCTCGACTGCTTTTACACAGCGCCGAAGTTCTGTATTTATAGTTGGAGCATTTATTTTGAAGGTCCAGTACCGCCAATTCATCACTCAAGCGTCTTATTATTTTCGTGCGTCATAGCTCTTCTCTGAATTACTACAGTTACACTGTGTATTTACACGTTTTTTTGTCTCTGTTGAACACTCTTATGACAGCATGCAGTTACATCAACATAGTTCCACTGTAGTAAAGTCAGTGACACTAATCGTGCCTGGAAAAAACCATTTACGTTCTAGTGATTCAAGTCGCAATAATAGTAACTTTTTTTAGTCACTTTACTTCTTAATATTTTTAATGTATATTTGTAACTTACGTTAGGGGTTTTCAATGGTACTATCATTGGATTATATTTCAAACAATAATTTTCAAGTATAAAAACAACAAAATAAAATGAAGTCGAGTAGTGAATTTCTTATTTGGTACAAGTCACTATTTTTTTTTTGCTTGTTTATTATTTGTGAACAATTAAAAATATGCAGCCATTAACTGCGCTTGGCTGTTGTTTGGCTTGCTATTCGAAGCACTTACGCTTGTGGTTACATACCGGAACACATTTTTTTTAAAATAAAGACTAACATTCATGTTTACGAGTGTGATCACACTGACGCGTAGCTGATGTAACTGTACCCTATCTGCTAAGAAAGTCACTCCTATTATGTGATGTCTGCAATCATTTGCTACATAATCATTCTCTTCAGGTAGCGCAAATGTAATGAATTAGTGCTGAAACAGGCGCGCGTCCTTGTGTTATTCAACGTTCAATCCGCTAGTTGTTACATATAAATCGTGTACAATTTTCTTCCAAAAGGTAATGAAGGTTGTCTGTGTTTGATCCGCCGTATTTTGTAATTATTTTTTCAGTATTGCTTACCGCGAAGTTCGGATGTTTAAAAGTTTTTTGAGTAAGTAATAGTTTTATGCTTTACGTACAAAAATATTTTGGGGATTTAAGAGTTCTGCCTAGCTAGTTTAATGTTACCAAGATCAAATGTGTAATGAATTATGAATAAATTATTTCTCAACATATTATGGAAAGGAAACAATCGTGATTTCCATGACTTGCATGTTAAAATCCATTGTCCTCCGCATACTCAAGCGTGGTCTATTAGTTCATTGTCAGTTGTTCCAGTGAGTAGCAGCTAGTGGACGTATATAGTCAGGGCTCGAGAATAAACAGGATAGTCGATTCTAACATGCAGGTGATTCAAAACGTGGATGTAATCTTCCAGTACGGGGCCGCGGCGGCCGAGTGGTCAGACCACTCTGTCCCACCAAGGTGATCCGGGTTCGATCCTCGACGGGATTTGCCCCGGATTTCCGCATGTAGGAATCGTGCCAGACAATGTCACTCGCTGGTGGGTTTCCCAGGGATGTTCCGTTTCCTCCGCTCTCCTCAATCCGGTGGCTTTTCCGTTGTACGACCTGATTCCACGTGATCATTTGGGGTACGCATATTTCCTACGGGCTCTCAGTAATAAATCTGCATTCGGGGTGCTATACACGGTAAAAAATTTTTGTGTTTTTACAAAGAAAATCCTTGGAAACCAAGTTGCCAAAGAAATTCCTTATAAAATTACAATGGTTGTCCTTGTAATAAAATACAAAGTATCTGTTTGTACTGGCCTTGTAGCTGTACTTTTCAATACGGAAAAAAAATAATTTAAATGTTCATTGTACTTCATAAATAACTCTGAACTTATTTATCAAATAAGTTTTGAATAAAGGACGCATACAAGAAATTATTTTGAAAAAAAAAAAAATATCTCGGGAGGTGTAAAGTTTTAAACCACTCTACCCATCCTTAGAATCTACGCCCTTTACCACTTTTTTTTTAAATATGATAAAATGTTAGGCTCCTTGGCGAAGTCTCAGCAACGCCAACAAGCCAAACATCCTCCCCCTTAAGACTTAATTATTAGACAATTCCCCAGTGGTGACAGTATTATTGACTCTGACAATGGTAACGAAAAACGGACAAACATAAATTTTACACCCAGCCAGACCTGGGAATCGAACCCAGAACGCCTCGCACCAAAGTCGGCCGCTCAACCAACTGAGCTAATGAGGGTCGGCTCACTAGACCACTGCGACTTCTGTATCGCTTAGACATATTTATTTGTATACATTCAATGCACAGTTCAGTAATAATTCTTTCTTTTAAAGCACACAATTAATATAAATATTCACTTTATTCTAGAAAAATACTTCTCAGAGGTTGTGATCTTTGAATAAGTAATTTCCGGTGAGCTTACGATTTTTATAGGCTACACATTTTTTCTAAGTATTTTTGCAAACAAAATCCTTTTAACATTATAAACTAATAATTGGACAGTGTTATGCAACAAAGAACCAACCCTCAAAATTAACAAAGAGAAATCATTCTAATATAATAGCCAATAAGTTGTATTTTTTTAATTATAAAAAAGAGGTAATATATAATTAATTTGACGTTATACATCAAGTAGGGGTTACAGAATTCCTGTGAGTCTATTAACATTTTTCTATTCTTTAAAAATTTTTTAGTTAATTATGAGTTGGTTCCTTGTTGCATAACACTGCCCAATTTTACACGGAAAATTTTTCAACATTTACAAAAGTTTGTACAACTACGAAGAAGTGCATTGTTATATTTTACAAAATTAATTTACAGTGCAGGATCTGTCGGTATAGGCACAAAGAATTCCTTTGTGGTATTACAAAGTTTACCTTTGTAACATCATAAACTAATGGTTTTACAAAGAATATCTGTGTACGTTTACATGGATTTGTAAAAGTACAAAGATTTTCCTTGTAAATTTTACACAATTTTTTTAGAGTGTACCCTGGCCCTCGTACTATACTTGTGTATTACTAGAGCCCGCGATTTTTGGCGAAAATAATTCTGCACCACTTTGTTTCAAAGCCTTACATGCACATCTGCAGCGCTGCTTCGTGATTATTGTCAGAATGTATTATTTCTAGGGCCACGATTTTGTCGCGAAAAGATTTTTGCCCCACTTTGTTTCAGTGTCTCACGTGCACATCGGCAGTTCTGTTTCAAGGTTATTGGCAGCGTGTCTTTGTTCAGACACGTTTCTCATTTGACTGCACCAATCAGAATAAGATTATTGTGAATCTGTACGTCTATAATTTGCCAAGGCCAGTGAGAGCAAATTCATCCAACCACAGACGATGTAGCAGAGCTGTAGGTGTGCACATGACTCATCGAAACCAAATGTTGCAAAAATCTTTTCGCCATAAAATCGTGGCTATAATTATTTCTCAGGCGTGGCTTATTTGACTTCGCCAGTCTGACTGCGACACTACAAGTCTGTGATTTGCAGGCAGAACCCCGAGACGCTGAGAATAAAAACAGCCAATCGCTGACCATGAAGCTGATCTACATTGGTGCGCATAAGGTATTGAAACAAAGTGTTGCACAATTCTTTTCACCAAAAATCCTGGGCTCTGTTTATTACTTATTATTTCTATCTATTAAGATATTAAAGATTTTCAATTAACACTATCAAATAAAAGCAATCCCTTGGAAAATTTCTTAGAAATACTGCTATATGACAAATCCTAAAATTTTTTTATTTAGTAGTTATTAACGAAAATGAAACTTCTTAATCTATATTTTACAAAATAATATGAGAAAATGTGGATTTTTTTAAACATAATCTTACCTCGTAGCAATATTTCTGACATTTTACGCAGAGTGATTTTTTAAAAGTAGATTTAGTGAGACGTTGTTAAGTCAAACATTGAGTTTACATTTCCAAATAGGTTGCCGTAGTCTAGTTAGACATAACCCTAAAGTACTCTGCCCATGCGTTTTGCTGATAATTGTAAAACGTTTTCTATTTAAATTTCATGCTTAGACGTTTTCTTTATAACTTACACGACGGGAATAATATATGTCACCTGGTTAATTAGATACCCGAATGTAACGTAATTTAAAATTTTCAGAGTTGTGGAATGATGAATATTTTGTGCACATTTTTTATTACCACAAATAAAGTTTTATGATGTGTATTTTAAATTGTTAAGAAATTGGTTTGCTCGAGTTTAAGTTCCCCAGAACATATTTTACACGCCAGCTACAAAATTGACAGTATTAAAAATTTTGTATTTATTTGTTACGGTAATTTAAGAATCGGATATAAGTAATGTCTTCAGGTATATAAAATTTGATTAAATTTTTTTTTCCAAAAATTTAAAAATAACTATGAAGTCATTTTGGCCCAAAAATGAAATTTTTCTTACAGAACATCGCTTCGCCTTAGAAAACTACCAAGTTTGTTGTCAGGACATACAACATAAGGCTATGCCAGATAGTTTTGTTTTTGCAGTGATTTCAATTATATATATATAGCCTATATATATTTTTAAAGCGACATAATTTTCACATCAAAGAATTCCTAAATTGCATTGTTACAAATATATCATAATTTATACTTACATTTTTTGTAGCAATAAACTTCACAGTTTTTCAGATTTTTGCACGCAAATTATCACCAACTTTGTTATGAAAATGAGCCGAAGTCAGACAAAATATTTTTTTTTTTTGTAAACGAGTAGTGCATTTTTATGCAGAACGCTACATAGAAATGGTCATCGTTTGCCTACTATTAATCATGAATTTTTCCAAAGTATTCCACTAAAGAAAGTTTCGAGTTGTTTTGTACTAATGTGAAAAAAAAACTACCTAGCAGTGGCCAATCTACTAAACACAGTGTACTGATGTAACGCTTTCGTTTTTTTTTTTTTTTTGTCCACCGATTCCCTCAAGGTTGTATTTCACGCGAGGGCCGCTTCGATCCGGGTTCAATTCCCGGCTAGGTCGTTGCCCGGATTTTCGCATGTGATAATCGTGCCGAACAATGCTATTGGTCAGCGGAGTTTCTTGGAGATCTCCTTGCCCCTTCATTAAGGCGCTCCAACTGCGTGCAGCGTATTCACAATTACGTTTTTTTTCTCAGAGACCAGTAAACGTACGTCCGCAATGCTTATCTAAGAAAACAAAACACAC
Source organism: Medauroidea extradentata (assembly GCA_003012365.1). Taxonomy (NCBI): domain Eukaryota; kingdom Metazoa; phylum Arthropoda; class Insecta; order Phasmatodea; family Phasmatidae; genus Medauroidea; species Medauroidea extradentata. Next base: position 30,341 of record PNEQ01017772.1, on the reverse strand, counting down.
CTTAGACTACTTGTGAATGTGACGTTTAAGGCATCACACCTATTAGAAGCATTATTTAAAGGCCTCAAAATTGGCTAAAATCGTCTTTTTCACGCGGTGTTTCTCAAAATATATGTAACCGGTATGTTCTAAATTGAGGTTTACAAGTACATTGGACTTTGCTACAGTGACGTGTTCAATAAAATGATAGGGTCACCTCTTGAAGTCCCTCAGTAAAAACGTTAAGACGGGAACACTGCGCGCTCGTTCACGACTTTGGCCGTAGAGGCGATATCACAATACATGTGCCGGCCAGCGTCGCTCGTAGCGCCTCATCGAATTTCGCATCACACACAAATATACCCCAGGCGGCCGCCTTAAGGCATTGATCCGCACTCACCTCATATCATACCTCACCAGCGCTAAAGAACTCGATGTTGCTCGCTGGCCAAAATCTCTCGCTTACTCGTATTTCACGCTTTTTAAATGTTCTTGCCTGAAAGCGATTAAGAAAGAATCCATCTCATAGCAATAAAATGCAATCGAACCACGTGCGTGAAACCGTCCATCCACTTGAACTAATTTTTGTCTAGGTAATTTACACGGTGAGACGGCAGAGGCTCGGTCAGTGCACCTTTCTTCGCAAAACTCTCGCTGTTACGTTCCAACCTCCTGTTACAGTTAAATTAGGTAGGCTTAAGTTAGTCAACGTTAGTTTAAACCACGGTCGTAGAAGAACAGGTCTGGACACTCGCCTATCTAACAGTGTATTTTGCTTGACCCCCTTGTTGTTTGGCTGTAGTTCATCAAGTTACCGATAATGTCGCACTTTTTGGCGCTGTTTTCCGGGCGGTCGGACTCAAACTCCGCCCACTTTTTTCCATTGTTAAATTTATAAAGTAAATAAAGATTGCTGGAGCCTTTTCTTAAAATTGTGAACGTAGAAAGTATTTCATAAATTGATAAAAAAATACGTTTTGATAAATTGGTTATCTTAGCGGAAAGGAAGTGGGCGGAGTTTAGTCAGACCGCCGTAACATCAACTCCAATAAAACACTATATTCTCGGTAACTTGGTGAACTACAGCCAAACAACAAGGGGGTCAAGCAAAATACGTTGTTAAATAGGCGAGTGTCCAGACCTGTTCTTCTACGACCGTGGTCCAGACCTTTCCTTCTACGGCCGTGGTTTAAATTGCCACAAAAATGCTGTGCTTTGTTTCGAAGGAAGGATGTAATAGTGTATGGAGGGGAAGTGTTTGAGCAAATGTGAAGCATCCCAGCAGACGACGTAGCAGTGGAAAAAACGTACACACTTAACATCGAGTTGAATTGAACTCTTAGAGTTTTTATTCAAATGCACACGGTGAAAGCTTGTGCAGCTTTCGGCTACACTAACAGATTCGGCAGTTGCGGAGGATTAACTTTCCACAGGTAAGAAACTTTTATTTGCTTTCATAAAGTTTATAATGTATATACATATAATACGAGGTAACTTGTCATATCCTTAGATTTTGAAAACTGTGCTGTCCCCCCTGGTATTGTTCTTTATTACATTACTGATTACGTGAAACAATAATTTCATGTTTACATTTTTAGTGCTAACAGTCGTACAGCATTGCATTGCTTTCTGCTCTTTTTATGCCACCAACAATATGGCGACTTACGTAAACAAGTGGTATGGGCATGCGTCGTTCGAGATAATCGTGCTTCACATGAATATACCCTGGCCACGGTCGTAGAAGAACAGGTCTGGACACTCGCCTGGAAACTTGACCCCCTTGTTGTTTGGCTGTAGTTCACCAAGTTACCGAGAATATTGTGTTTTATTGGCGCTGATGTTAGGGCGGTCGGACTAAACTCCGCCCACTTCCTTTCCGCTAAGATAAACTATTTATCAAAACGTATTTTTTATAAATTTATGAAATACTTTCTTCGTTCACAATTTTAAGAAAGGCTCCAGCAATCTTTATTTACTTTAAAAATTTAACAATGGAAAAAGTGGGCGGAGTTTGAGTCCGACCGCCCGGAAAACAGCGCCAAAAAGTACAACATTCTCGGTAACTTGACGAACTACAGCCGAACAACAAGGGGGTCAAGCAAAATACGTTGTTAAATAGGCGAGTGTCCAGACCTGTTCTTCTACGACGTGACCCTGGCGATGTACGGCGGATGTCACTCCATACACTATTACCTCCGAGAAATTAGCAGGCCGCCATACTGCTTTAACCTCAGAAGTACACAATAAACTGGCATTTTTAAGGTAAATGAATGAATTATGCTCTTTAATTGATGTTTTCGGTTGAAAACCCTATATTTTAGCCCTGTTAACACACCTCCTAACTAACATTTCATCGACTTTTTAATTTTAGTATTTATTTATGGCCGTTGAAATAATTTCATACATCAAGAAACACAAAGATCAAAATGTTTTCCAATTGGCTGAACTTGGGCAGGAACATCGCTATTGTGTGCGTATAAACAAGTCGGCCATATTGGTCATAGCCACGTTTCAAGCGTTTGTTTGGTTACACTCCCGGCGACATATGTTCCATCTGGACCCTTCTAACTTAATATCTTTGTTTAAAAACATCGCGTCAAATAGAAAAATTCATACCGGAGCTACACAAAATAGCTGAAAAACCACTATGTCGCTAAAGTATTAAAAATCCGACACGTTTTTTTAGAAACACAAATTTCGGGCCCTTCAAAATGACCGAAAAGAGCTTTTCCAGACTACCATATATGTAAAAATAACAACCGGATTTTAAACCAGAACAATGGAAACAAGCGTTAGACTTTAAACTATGCTGCCCACAAATAAACTAATGTGGTCACCGCTTAAGGGCACTGCCTACCTTGAAGCCACGGCGGGAGCGAGCGTAGTGTTTTACACCTTAAATGATTTTCTACCTAGCTCAGTAACGGTTGAAGTTACGTATATGCCACCACTGACTTTTTTGTTCGTCTCGGTGCCGCTTACATTGCTATGGATGGATCGTTTAGGCAGATTTTTCAACACCCCGAAAATTGTGAGCAAAAATTATTTTTACACACAAAAAACACGTGAAAATGGGTATTCATAATATATTTTCTGCAATTTTATTCACATAGCAATCTTCTCCTTATCTCTGCGCAGAAAATGGTTTTCGTCCGAAAGCAATATCACAAAAGGTGACCGAGTATCATTAAAAATAATTTAACATGTAAACCCCAATTCTTTCTCTGCCAGGGCTCCAAGATAGGCAGCGCCCTTAAAGTCTCTTAGAAATAATGGTAAAGCTCTGCAGGCTAGCTGAGTGGCTGGCACGGAGAGGTTCTAATGTACTGCATACGTCAGTCGACGGCAACCTTACCACTCCTGCCTTACACACACAAACACAGCCTTCTAGGGAGGCCCCTTGGTCCCTCCAAGAGCGAGCTATGCAGCGCGATCGCTAATTGGCCGAATTTGACTGTCGCGTGGCTGTTACAATTCTGACGTCACGAGTCACGAGGTTGGCAGTGAGAAAGGGGAGGAGTTGGGAATGTGCATGGTTTTATCTGTTCCCTTATTCCCGTCACGAAAACAGTGGCCTAAAGTCGAAATTCGCTGAAATTGAGAGAATATAGTATTTAAATACACGTAATTAACATATCCAAGGGAATGTTACTTAACGCTATCTACTATAACACCCACAACATATTACAATAGTTTTCAGAAATGTAGCGGCTGTAGGAGCGTGGTTGTTTGAAATAAGTCAGGTAACCAGAAAAAAATTGGACGTAGTTAATGAAGTGGTGTAGGAGAGACAAATTTGACAATATTGAAAATCTCAGAGAAAGAAACTAATAAAATGTAAATATTTAATACTGGTTTATACAACATTGAAGTTCACTACATCCTATTTTATATTGGAAAACAGTTGATTCGCTATATTTGTAAAAAAAAAAAAAAAAAACTCATTATTTCAAAACTCACAGTTGTTGCTTAGTTTCTAACATTGAAATTGGTCCTCAACAGTTTCATGTTACAACTACTGATTGATTTAATATATGTATTTTCTTTCGATTAAAATAGTGTTGTATAGGAGATACTTGCATATTACTGCCAAATTTAATGATGCCAGTGCTTATTCATCGAATGTTAAATATATTATGGTAATATATATATATATATATATATATATATATATCATAATGAAAGAATTGCGTGGCTAAGTTAATTACATAAACTGCAATGTAGCTCCAAGTTTGAGCATACGTAATAGTTCTTTGATTCTGTACTATGATATACGCCATCCTTTGCTTACTAGTAACTATCGTGAACAGGTACTTATAAGGTTCAGCTTCCCACACTCGACGGTAACAGCATCGCATCTATTAGCGGTGCACCAAATTGGCGTGTTGTGTTTTCCTACTACTATTTTTCCCGAGGGACTTAAAACGGTGACCCTACAATTTTATTTCTGGAAATTTTGTAGTAGTCAAGTCCAACTCATGCGTCCAACGTTGTGTGTGACGAATCCAGGTGGCATTTTTCCAGTTACAGCTGTGTAAAAATGCAGTTTTAGCCATTCTGAGTGGCCCCAAAAACGTGTTTCTAATAAGCATGTTGCATTTTTTTTTAAATTATAGAAGACTAGTTTTAACCACGTGTTCTTTTCGTAGATAAACCGTGAATAAGTTTAGTTGTTTGGCGTAGAAAAGATTAGGCACGGCGTTCTACAACACCGTTCATGCTTCAGGTGCTTCAGCTCTTAAGCCAAAATACAACGCCACACTGTATGTAATAACTTCACTTTTACACTCAAGGAGCATAGGCCTATATTGAACAATCCCAACTCCCATGTTAAACACCGAGGACCTTATTTCCAACGGAAACGCTCGAAGTTGGCTACAATCCACCCTTTCCTTATACCAATGTCAGAACACTCCATTTAGCACAATAGTAATTTTAGTAATTGGTACAACTGCATTTTTCAAACGAATTATTTTGGTTGTTTTTCATCATGAGTTGATATATTCTCCCTTATGAATTGCATGTTTATTTAAATAAAAGTGCTTTTTGTTGGCCATAACGTAGGTGTGGGTTATTGTAGTCATATACATATAATTTGATATGTTACTATTATTACTAAATATATATGCAATCCGCATCGGCATGTGGGAATTTGACATAAACAATTACAAACGTAATGGCGGATCAATATAGTATGATGAAGAGAGACGTCTCAGAATTGTCATGTTCATAATATTAATTTCGTTATTGTATTAAAACTTTTCAACATACTGAACAAAACACTATGTTAATAAGGCGCGTTAGTATGGCTGAATTATTAAATTTTTGATTTTTGATTTAACTACAACATTTATTTTTCTTTGCGTCAGTTGCCCGACGGACGAGGTAAACTTAATCTTCGTTTAAGGATTGGTTTTCCTTCTTCCAGATACGAGGGCTTGTTTACGCTGCCAACATAACAATGTGGGGTAAAACTTTCTATTCTCTACGAATAACATATTTTCGTTGGTACAACCGACAACAATTAATGATGACAACAAAACCAGCAGCACGTAAAACACATACACAAAAAAAATGTAGCGTGTTAATAGAAAGTTAGTAACATAAATATAGAAAGTAACTAGAAAAAATTATTTAGTTACATTTTATGCCTTTGACGTTATTTTCCGTGCCCTTGTCTTTATTATTAGTATTGGTGGTCCAGTGTTGGTTTATGGCGTATTTGCTCGCAACAATACATGTTTTTTGAGTGTTAGTACTGACGTCTTTATGAACTCGGCCAAACAAAGCCTTCCATTGTCAAGGGTGCATTAACTCCTTCATAATGACTATATGTCGAAAGTTGCACGTAAGTTCCCAGCGTGCAACGAGCGCAGTAAGAAGTAAACAAGCAGTAATCTTCTGAGCAATGATTTACTCCGCACAATGCATCAACATCAACACGGCCGAGGCTACTTACTGTCTAATCACCGGCTGCCAGTCAAGTCGAGTGACTTGCTGACGAGACGTGCGTCAGAGGCGAGCTCCCCCCCCCCCCCCCCCCCCCCCCCCCGCCTCCGGGCTAGTCACATTTCTTGATCGCTACGGCCGTCTTGCCATCGGTTAATTATTAAGAGGAGTCCTTCGCGGTGTCAAATTTCCACCTTTGACTTGTGGGAACAGCGTAGCGATAAGAGCCAGTGTCCCACGATTGACGAGAAGCATATCGCCTCTATTCGCAGCGCGCCAAACTGGCGTGCAAGGTTTCCCTTTTAGTCTTTTTACTATGGGACTTCAAACGGTGGCACCAATATTTTATTTCTGAAAGTTATGAAGTAAAGACCAACGCATGCCTCTCGTTTTGCACGTTACGAATTCAGATAATATTTTCGGAGTTACAACAGTCTAAAATACCCGTTTTTAGCCATTTTGAGAGGCCTGAATATCATGTTTCTAACAAGCGTGTTGCATTTTTGTAAAATAGAAGCATGGTTTCAAGTGTGTGTTCTTTTCGTAGGTAAACATAATATGAATAAGTTAAGCGGTTTCGCTTAGAAAAGAATACACGTGGCACGCTGCAACGCCGTCCATGCGCCAATCGAGGACTCCTCTTAAGGCTCGGTTTCAGTCACCATATTGATTTTTAATTATTATTTTTTAAATTCCAATATAAAATATGTTAAATATGCTACTATACAGCAAATTCTGTTTACTTTGAGCTACAGTACATACATTGCGATTTAACTGTTAACTTATAATTACGCTGCAATCTGTGTGGCAAATTTTTTAAATTCATAATATTCCCGACTGATTGCGACCTAACTATACATTACTAGCTCTATTGCCATGATTGTATTGTAGCACAAAGTGAAGAGAAACTACGGCATAATCGCATATTTTACCATTTTCTTGCCGAAATTAAAAAAAAAGTGAAATATAAAATTCAATACGGTGACTGAAACTGAGTCTTAAATTAAGGCTGCCGTCTCGTGGAGGGCGTGTTTGAATGTGGGATGCGAAAATCGATGAGGTACTACGAGCTACGCCAGCCGATACAAGTGCCTCAACGCTCGAAATCGTAAATGTTTGCGCAGTGGTCAAGCCGTGACGTTTTTTTTTCTGTGGGAGTTCAAGGGTGTTCACGTGACAAAAGTTCATAACTATATATTTGCTTTACATAGTGTTCGTTTTATAGACGTTACTTGTGACTATGTTTTCCTCTTGTAATAATATTTTTAGCTCTCATAGTTTTCCTATCACGGTATGTCAAATTCAGAATTAGCAAGTTACGAAAACATAGGAATAACAAAAACCAAGTCACTCAAATGAAATAATTTACACATATGTAAGGGGCCATGTGCTAAAATAAAAAAAAAAAAAAAAACACAGCAAAGTTCTTTAGTCTCTTTTAAAATTACCGTAAATTAAGTGAATTTCATAATTTATCATATATTTTTTTTAAGTACAAAAGAATTTAAAAGTGAGTTTTTAACAATTTTAGCATATGGCTTGTAATATCTAATTTCTGTGTAAATTATTTCATTTGAGTAAGTCGCTACGTTTTCGTTATTCGTATGTTCCAGTAACTTGCAAATTGCGTCCTTATCACATTATTGAACACGTCACTGAAGTACATTGTAGCTGTAGACTTCAATTTCGTACTTATTTTGTTTCTCGTTTTGGTACGGACGAATTTTCTGCGTTTCAGGCCTAGAAGTGCGAACAACACAACACAACTCCCTCCTAGCCTCATGGAGCAAGTCAGTGAACTAGTGTGCTTTCTTCTCGCTGACCACGCGCCTTTATGAAGCATTCAGAGGTGGCCATGTTATTTTAGGGTGTAATATATGAATGATGTAAACTACATATATAAAAGTCAAGTCAAATTTAAAAGTACTCTGTGCGTACAAACTCTGATGAAATTCGGTTCACTGGTTCAAAAGTTTTTAAAGGGGGACTTACACAGACACACGCGCACACCTACGCACAGTAACACGCACATACACAAAGGTGATCTCATAAGTAGGGACCTAAACATTCGCAGTCTCTTTTCCGCATACGCTAGAATTACAGCAACTATACACTGAAAAAAAAAAGAGTATAGGTACCATACTTCTGTTAAAATAGGGATAGCAAAACAGTTTGATTGTTGGTACTTCTCTGGACACTGGACAGTTCGTTCAACAATCTGTTTTGTAGAAGAAACGAAGATCCTCGTTGCTTTTACAAACCAGATGGTAACTTCTACAGAACATATTGTTGAAGGAACTGTCCAGAGTAGTACCGACAACCAAACAGTGTTGTTGTCTCTATTTTAACACAAGTATGATACCTACAACTATAATCCTTTTTCAGTGTAAGTACGTGTCACATTCGCAATTGGCCCTTGACGTTTTGACATTCCCTGAAAGTCTCAGAGTCACTAATAACAGTATAAAATATACGTGCCCCATACCATTCTATCAGCAAGCAGCTAATGAACAGCTGTTGTCTGCTTAAATACAGAGATATTATTGGAGACTAGCCCAAAGGTTAGTGAACACGTGAATTTTTCCGGTCTCTACTCTTAAGCCTACTTTTTCCTTCGGAAAGTAGGCTAAAGAAACAATACTATGGAACGAAAATTCATGCTAGGAGCAGTGTTCAAAGGGAAGAATAATAGTGAACAAGAGTCGGCTTTTGAGATCTCCCGCTTACAGGAATCAGTCTCGTTCATTGAAGTATATGATTATTCTTGAAATTCATTTGATAGAACTGATTTCAAGCGACAAATTTGTATATACGAGTTTTGTATCTTTTTCGAAGGCTCTGGGCATTTTCCCCGAACTGTTACTTACGGAGATACGGGTATACCACGGAAACACTGAATTTGACGTCTCAGTAGCGACTCCTCGTACCCGCTAACTTCATGCTATATCGGCGATTTGTGAGTACGCTAGAGTCTTGTGCAGACCTTGACCTTCCTGAAAGATCACGTTTCGGGAAGCTAACGGGGGAGTGAGTTTGAGGGTGGATCGGGATGGCCATCGATCGAGAAGAGTTTAATTTATTATGCACGTGCCAAAATATGAGACGTCGTCCGTGATATGCCCCATGAAGGAGGCGTGGGTTAACGCGAGGATCCGTGAGACATTATCAATCACCGCGATAATTATCTGGGTTATCACGGTGACTGGTCGCCGCTGAAGATAGAAGAGTTGGGGGTGGTGCTGACAGATAAACTCGGGTAGGGGGATCCAGATAGCGCTGCTCATCTCGTCAAACAGCAGAAAGGCGGGAGGTTATCTGACCGTGCGAAAAGAGGCCTTCGGGCACAGCGCGTCGGATTACGGCCAGTCCGCTAATGAGAGAGAAGTTTTTACGGTCTGCAAGCTCTGAGTGTTCATCTCGGTTACGAGCGTTATCAACACGCCTGGAGCTGTTGATGAATCCGTGCCATGTTTCTCTGCTGTATGACCGCCTTCAACTTAGAAAGAAAGAATTGTCGTTAGTACGAGGGTTATTATTTTTTTAAATTCCGATCGGCTGTAATAAAAAAAAAACGGGAATGAATTAGGAAATTATTTTAATGTCAAAAGAAACATACATCTTTACACTAATTTTTACACATAATCACCGTGCAGATTGAGGTATTTGTCGTACCGATGCACCAGCTTGCCAATAAATACCCTCCTTACAGTCCGCATTTGGCACCGAGTGACTTCCACCTTTTCTCCAGGTTGAAAGGACTACGCTTCAACACCCATGATGAACTGCAGGACTCTGTTAAAACGTGGCTGAATAGGCAGTAGGCATCATTCTTTGCAGAGGGTAATTTTCCTAATTCAATCCCGTTTTTTATTACAGCTGATCGGAGGTTGAAAAAAAACTAACCTTCGTACAACCACTCTGCAATGTAACATAAAGTAAATAGGTGTGGTGACGGTACTATGAGTAGGGCCACGACTTTATGGCGAAAAGATTTTTGTACCAATTTGTTTCAGACCATAATTTACGCCTCTGCACCACTGCTTCATGGTCAGTGATTGGATGTTTATCTTACTTGTCTTGGGATCCTACTTGAAAATCACAGACGTATGGTCTCATAATTGCCTTACTCTTACAGGTGTAGTCAAATGACAGACATGCCTGAACAAAGACACGCAGCCAATAACCATGAGGCAAAGTTGTTGACGTGCACGTGAAACACAGAAACAAACTGTTGCAAAATTCTGTTCGCAACAATATCGTGGCTCTTAGCTATTAGAATTTATTTTTCAACAATCGTTGTTGTAGAAGAATAATCTTTTCTGTAGAAAGAACAGGATTTATGTTGTATGAATAAAACAATAAATATCTGTAATAAAACATGAGTGCTATATTTATTTTAACGTATTGGAACATACACACTTTCAGAATGGGATATAAAACGGGCTGTAAAAGTGTATGTTAATCAGAATACACAAAATAATGTGTTGATTTTTTTTTGTCGGGTGAAGGTTTAATGGCGTTTTAGAATTTAGTATAAAGTGCCAGTTTTTTTTAGGTTAGTACCAGGATTTTGGAGATACGCACTAACGTCAGTGTGTTTAATAAGGCAAACCCAAGGGTGACGGAATATTTTTCTAGAACAATAGCGTTATGCCCTTGTTGGTCTCCTACTGGTGGCAGGGGAAATTTTCTGGAAACAGCTTTGTTTGTGTATAACGACGATTTTACCACAGCTCGCGAGTCTGTAAGTTCTCGAGTTTGCAGCTAGTGAAGCTCTTAGCTCTGGGTTGGCCGAGCGTGCCTGCGGAGTAGCGAGTGTTGTCGACGGCAGAGAGTTCGAGAAGGCAGCAGTGACGTGAGGGGATGCTCGGTGACTGAGAACCGGTCTAGAACATTCGGCGGGAGGCTCACGGTAAGCTGAGTGAGTGTTGGTACGCAGCGAAGGACCTGTAGACGAAGCGAGGAGAGATCTGGACTGGAGAGAAAAGACAAGTAGCGTACTGCATACAGAATGTTCAGTAACAACTGCGTAGTAAGCAAATCACTCGAATCCTGGGCTAAATTGGAGACAGAAAAATGTTAGTGTCAGATGATGTACGGTAACATTTTACATGCGCAATGTGGCAACACAGCATTATAGTTAATCTCATTTTGCGCTCCACATAAATCTTACTTATCTTACTCCCATGAAGGTAAAAGTATACAGGAGATGGCATGTTGGAATTTCCTTGAAGTCGATGTTTATATGCCAGTTTTGCGCGAACAATCCGTTATTGTACACACACACAGCATCGAGTAGATCGAGTAAGATTTTCGTAAGCGCCTCGTATGGTATTGATACTGTAGAATGAACAGATTTAAATGAAAACGGTTACGTGAGTTGAATTCGGTCGTGAAGAGCGATCTGGTACGTGAAATACATATGCTACTGTTACATTTCATGAGTAAAAAGGCCATTTGCATAGTGTAAATTATGTGGTTAAAATTTTGTTTATGTAGATGAACCTAGCGAACTAACCTGAAAATACGGCCATATTTCCGCATATGTACGTCACTGACGATGTGCAACTGCTTGATAATAGCAATTAAAAAAAATTCATAACTAACAAAAAGTATTAAGTTAGTTCAACAATGGTGTCCATGCACAAACAGTTGGCGATGTCGGTACTCACAGAATCGTGATCCATAACGCAATCATGTTGTTGAGTTTTAATTTTATTTCAAAACTTTGTTATCCAATCAGTGTAGACTAAGATAAACACTGCACATCTGCTATTTGATAAATCATTTTTACTCTATTGCTCTTCAAACTTTGAGTAAAATACATTGGTTATTATGGCGGAAACAATGTTTATGGGCTACAGTGGCCACGTGTATAAACGTTCAAGCAACAAGGGCACAAATACACTGACTTCAAGTGTTTGCCTGGGCAGTATACGGCATGGCCACCCTCTGCTTACTACTACTGTTCTGAGATGCATATTATGGGTACAGTTTATAATATAGAGCAGTCCAAACATGATTTTACATTTAATCGACGTAACCTACATAAAATAATACCTGGATGTGGAGCGCCACAGTGTGCACGTAAAATGTTGTCGTACAACGTTTTGCCACTTATATTTTCGTCTCCAGTGTAGCCCAGTTTTAGAATAGTGGGCTTGCATATTACGCGGTTGTTTCTGGACATGCTGTATAGTAGTTAAGGGAAGTATTTCGTGCACCTATTCAACAGTTGATTTTGATGATAGCTGCCAATTTTATCTAATGACTACTCGCCACCTAAGCTCTGTTATTGCTGAAATAGGAAATAATGGTGTGCTCACATCGCTTCCGCATCGCGAATCTGAGACTTACTAGATGTCATAAGGAGACAGTGTTGCACATAAATGGCTGGTCTTCCTCTTCAATGCTCTACAGACAAACTGCCAGTTTTGTGCTCTAATAATAGACATGTACTGTAGTTGTTTTCGAGTGAGAATCACTGGTCCTCTCAATTATCTGGTTCTGTGTTGTTTTCTTGCTTGTGCACCAATATGTGCTGTTCATTGAGTGGCACCTTCCCTTAAAACATTGTTCTTTTGTGAATATGTTCGCAGGTTACTCTTTGTAAATTTTATCTTTATAAGCACCCTGTAAATTACTGGATACATTGTTCAGTTTATTCTTGTATATTCGGTGAAGTTTCATGCTTTTTGTACACCTTTTTTTGTTCTTCAGTGCTTAATGGTTGTAAGATATTTATTATTTTCACTTATTTACAATTGCTGTTCATGATTTCTTCGTTGCTGCTCTGGTTTTTGTCTTTTTGTAACCCTAAACCAGCCTTAAGGCTTGAACAGGTTAGAAATAATAGTTTAAGTTAGACCAAATCTTGTTTTGAATCCCTATTGCTGTCATAAATACCCAGTGAAAATGTGTGTGTGTGTGCGTAATAACAGACGGTAAACATATCAGGGTAGTGAGTGGCATCGGTAGAGACAAACGACAGAAATTAGCAGTGTTCTTTAAATTTAAAATTAAATTTTGGGCCTCCATCTCTTAAGAGTCCTTAAATATGTAACACTTATATTAGGGCGTTAAACTAACGGTACTTTTTGTTTAAAGTGTTTCATAATTAATGACGTTGACTGACAATTTTGTATCTATAACAACAAAATCAGGTGCTGCCTACCTGGATGTTAACTGTGACAATGTTGTATTAATAACAACAAAATCATTAAGGGCGCTGCATACCTGAAACTGTTTTCCTCGCTCGAGGCTCAAAAATCGAATGATAAGTACAACAATCACCATGTCTAGAGAAACAAGAAACGTGATGAGAACACATGTCCGAAATTGCACCAAGAAACCATAAAAGCGCTCTGCACAGAAAAATTCATAATTTTACAATTGTATCAAATACGGGTAAACGCTTACACATTACATTAACAGTAATTTACCACAAACGAAATAAAATATTTGTATATTGTATAGTTTTTTTATAAGAGAATGTTAAAGTAGCGATTTTACTAACTACACTAATTACTCAAAGTAAATACAGTTCAAACGATACGAATTAAATAGTTTTGGGTGAAAGTAAATTTTTAAAGTTACAGAATGACATCTTTGTTATTTCACGTAACTAACGTGGATTTCTAACGCCCAACAATGCCACGTAGGCGAGCCTCGTAAAACTGTCAACATTATCTTTATCTTCCTTTATATATATATATATATATATATATATATATATATATATATATATATATATATATATATATATATATATATATATATATATATATATATATATATATCTTAATATATAAATTGAAGTGTCCTGACTGACACTCTCACTCTCTCACTCTCTCACTCACTCACTCACTCACTCACTCACTCACTCACTCACTCACTCACTCACTCATTCACTCATTCACTCATTCAACAATTAAGGGGGTGAAAAGGTGTGAAATGTGTTTTCAAAGAATCCCTGATATCTCATTAACCGGGAAAGCTATCATAATATTTTTAACTTCATAATATTGCCCAAAAAAATGCATTTTTGCGATTTTTTCGATTTTGCGAAATTCGAAAATTTAGGGGGTGGAAAGCCGTAAAATGAGTTTTTCATTAATCCGTTTTTCTCCTAAACCATTTCAGATAGCGAGGTGATTTTTTCTTTAAAATGATGCTGAAGTAAATATCTAGAAAGTGTTTTCAGAATTTTTCGAAATTCGTTCTTGACAGCTCTAAAAAAAATAAAATGTGTTTTCAAATAATCATCTGTACCGTTTTATACCCGTTGAGATATCGAGATGATTTTTTGATAAGAATGAAGCTTATGAAAATATCTACAAATCTAATTCAGGATTTTATGAAATTTGAAAATTAAGGAAGTGAAAAGCAGTAAAATGTTACAGTCTCCCGAAAAAAGCGAATTATCATGGAGAATTAATTCAACAGTTGTTTCTTTTTGCCAACCTACTGTACTCATAAATAAAACCTCTTTGGATTGTAGCCTGTACATATGAAATAATTATCACGGCCTGACTTTAAGCATCCACTCAGGTATTGTATAAAGTTTGTTGTGTGGGAGGGGTGGGGTTACGGGTTTGTGTCCCGTGCAAGACTTTGCGATTGGAATTACTATGACATCATACGAGCATATTGCGTGCGCTTTTTACACTGAGCTAAGAGAATTTATAGTTCACTGTTATTGAGTACGGTAGCTATTAAATGCCTTCATCACATATTTTATCCAGAGTTACTGTTTACATTACATAATTTCACGCGGGCAAAGCCGCAACCGGGCAGCTATTTTATAGAGAAACAAAGATGAATTAAAAACAAAGATGTTCGGCAATTCAAATACGCTCAGCGAAGTTGACTGGATATAGCTGATTGTATTTGTTGTTTTAAAGACATACAGATAATATAGTAACACCATCAATTAATACGTATTTAAAAGTCAGTTACTCTTTTCTGTAGTACACACGGGCGAAGCCGCAAAGGGACAGCTAGTATATACATAAAACAAAGTCAGTTTAGTTAGACCATTTATAACTCAAGAACGGCTGGACCGATTTTAATGACCTATTATTTTTGGGTTCGACTCCGCCCCGAACAGCAGAATAACTATAAAAATATCGGAAAAATTCACGAAAAAAATTTTGATAAATACATACTAATATTATAAATTCCCACAGCAATGAATATTCCCGTAACAATGAAAATTGGTACACACAGATATTTGAATACGGAGAATATTTTCACGATATCTATTCCTCGATATCTCCACTAGATGACGCTGCAATCGGAGGGTCCCAGGTCCCAGAAACATAAAGAGGGCCGACGGCCCAAACCAAGACGTACTACAGGAACATGAATGAGGGAAGAAGGCAGGACTTAAAAGGCGTCAACGCAAGTGGGACTGTAAGGGCCGATAGCCCAAACCGAGACGTACTACAGGTACTTACATAAAGAGGTCCGAAGGCCCGAACCGAGGCGTAGGCTACTACCTCAACTTCGTAAGTGTTTCAAATGTGGCGTCTTTTCGAAGACCAAACTATACGCGAGCAAAGCCGCTGGCAAAAGCTAGTTTTTAAATATATTATGTGTGCAGATTGGTTTATTTTTCTGTCTGGTACTTCACTCTGGATTCTGAGACATCCTGATTTATGGAGTCAGTTTCACATATCGATAACATGTTTTAAGAAAAAACGCAAGTGTAGCAAATTGGTCTCTTATCGGCTTCTTATGAAACGATGTTTCGTAACACTACTGGCATACCAAGTAAAATAAAACAAGGAAGAAAGACACCTACATTATCGGACTGTTTTTCACGTTGAGTTGTGTCGCGTTCTTGGCTACACGCAATTCCTTGTGTGCCGGCACGACACAACAGACTTAAGTATAGTATACAGAAGATCAATTTCTAAATGCACGCCCCGACAAAAAGGCGTTGTCACGCCACGGCAACTTTTCAACAGGTCGGCACGCCAGTTCAGCAAATGAAGGAACCGTACATTGCGCGCCAGCTTAGATGGCGAGCGGCAGCTGCTGAGTGAAGGGCACATTCAAGGAATTCAAGCAGCAGGCCGCTGCACGTACCAGTTTTCAGGGTGCTGTACCATGTACCAAGACACCTTCGTCCTGGTACGCCAAAGTACCAGGATTTCAGAATTTTGCATTTGATTGTATTAAAATCCATAATTAAACAGTTTTTTCAGCAGAACCTTTCTAAACAAAAAATGTGTTTTGGCACGATACTTCTTCTGAATTCAGAGCATGAATCTGCGCATATAGTTATTGCATCATTCAAGCTTCGGTAGACAGGAACATATGATTTTCTGTTAATTAAGAGCATTGTTTGAACATTTTCAATGTATTTTTTCTCTTAAATTACTTAAGGCATGTTTTAGTACTTCATATTTTTTCATGTCTGTAAGCATTTGCGATTTTTTTTTACCATGTACCAGGTTTTCGTTTAAATTACCGGCTTTTTTGTGGTGTCAGTTCCAGGATTTTGGAGTTATCATCTAACACCCCTGAAAACACCCAGTAGCCTATAAATACCGGAATGAAATCGACCTATGTAGATTAGCCATTCGAATTTAAAACAGTAGTAATATTATATGCAACACATTCCACCTCATTACCCGCCAACTTACATGGCAAGACACGCCTCTGATACGGTTTTTGTTACTACCGGGCCCTTCTAGCAACGGAATAGGAGAAACGACTCCTTAAAGCCGAAGAGTTCCGAAGTTTTCCTCTTCCGTCTGACAACTTTTCAACAAAAAATAATGTTGCAATGAAATGCCAACGAAATGAAACAAAGCATATAAATAACGCACGAAATCAACAAGTGGATTTTATTTAGTATGTTGAAAAGTTAAATGTAATAATGACAATTTTATTGTGGACATGGCAATACTGAAACATCTTTCTACAACATTCGTTATGCCATTTCTGACGTTGGTGATAAGAGGCGAATTGTAGCCATAAATTAGCTTACTTCGGGAGTCTTCGGTAAAGGTAAGGTTCTTGTTGTTTAACGTAGGAGTTAAAGACACTTTTTATCACATGCTCCCTGGCTACTACAGGTTAGTGTTATTAGCTTGACAGGGGACAATTTTCGCCGCTAGTTGCGCTTGCATCGGCAAGGGGACTGTTTCATGCTGGCGCTAATGGTGATAACTCTTCCTTCGGCAATGTTCGGGTTTGCCCCCGAAGTTCTCACCACAAGCGCCGGCAAGAAAGAACAATCTTGCCGACAAAAGCACAACTAGCGGCGAAAATTATCCCTTGCCAAACTCGTCCATAAGAAATTTGACTGCCTTCCTAACCTGTTTTAGAAATAACCTTGCCGTAGGGTCAATAAATTTACTAGCTGTGTTGCCAAATAGTTATGTCCCAAATTTTTTTTAGTTTTTTTTTGTGAATGGCGTTTTTAGTTGGTAATATGGCTATTATCGGTAATTCCAGGTGTTAACGATCTGTCTGGTTAAAAAAAGTTTCAAATAATGACATATCTGATAGCGGCCAATCAGTAAAACCCTCTTAGGAAGTTTTTCATTTAAGGAGTTTCCTGCTTAATAAGTAAAATAATTTTACACCTTGTCTATATGCACATTTGTAATTTAACGATTTTAGTTAGTTTTCTTGGTTAATAAGTATTATTTCATTCTGTCCCACCCCAAACGTTTTAACAGGGTTCTACCGTACTTTGATTATTTTCTAGCTATTGATATTTTTTTGGCAAAACAGTGAAATTTCTGCAGCCAGCTTTAGATAGTTACTTGTCAATGATAAATACAGTTAAATATAATTACATATGTTTATACCAGTACGTTAAGAGTTTTTTTTTATTAATTTCATGTTCGGGAATTTCTGCACTATTGGCAATGTTGGACACACGTCACGTCCCACGGCGCGACCAATCAGAGACTCGATACGCGTACACCAGAAGAACCGCAAACCAGATGACTTACATACCTAAGTAACTTTTTGGGTTTAGGTATGTTCTCAGTCACGTGACCCTGCGTCACTTATTATTGGAAGCATATAATATTTACTTTGGGAAGGGGGAAATGCTGTTTGAAACCGTCAAGGTTATATTGCTCATTCTAACCTCTTGAGGCGTGTTGTAACTGCTCTATGTGAATAAATCGTAGTCTACTGGACATGAGAGATGTAGGAAAAGTATACACGACATACCAGATGTAATAAAATGTAAACTTGAGTCGTTAAAAATGACCAAAAATAATTTGGTTCACGTTGAAAAAAATCGAATAAAATTGATAGACAATTCGAACACTTCCTGACTAACCCTGCTTGATACGACAGTAAGTTGGCCTTTGCTAACAACACACGTGTAATAGAACGAATTAAATTGTACGTAACCTAAATATACAATAAAACAAACAATCTTAAAAGTATTCTATAAAAAAAGTACGAAACATGTATTGGATATTTTTGTGAAGAGGAAAACTGAAGTTATGAAGCTAAATCGTAATTTTTTTTAATATGACGACTACATAATTAATTCCTTAGTGTAGTATAGCAAAATAGCATATATGTTTATTTTTACTTTGCTGTATTTGGCCTGATAATAAAGTACTAAACGTTGCTGCTGTTATCGGATGCAGTAAACCAATTTACTAAAGTATAAAACATTTAGGTCATCTAAAAACCCTGAACACTTTGTACGTCGTTCGGCAACAACTTGGCATAACCTCTGGTGATAAAGCAATTCTAAGAGGTTTTCAAATTACGAATCTGCTAGGTTGATTTGGTTACGTGGCCATGATGATCGACCGCCAGAGATTTTGCAGGAGTTACGACGACCGAATGCTAGTAGTTAAATGGTTTTATTGTTTGAATTCAAGCAAACATAATTTTGATTACTTGTAAACAACTCGACGATATACAGGTTGTTTATAAAATAACTCTCGGGTTTGAAATGGTTATAGTTAGGGCCATGAACTTTTCGCGAAAATAATTTTTCCCCTGTTGTTATGTGCACATATACATTTGTGATTCATAGTTAGATACTGAATGTTTAACTGTCACGTGACTTGGTGTTCCACCCGCAGTGTCGCAGTAACCTTACTGTGATTGGCCCAGTTAAATCAGAGACGTCACTCCAGAAAGAAACGCTGCCAATAACCATGAAGCGAAGCTGCAGATGTGCACGTAATGCACTGAAACAAACTGGGGAAAAATTATTTTCGCGAAAAGTTCATGGTTCCAGTCAAAGTAAATTTTGTAAGTGAGATAGACAAGTTCCGTCCCATGGAGCGTATGCAAGACATTTGACAGTTTTATGTAGTGTGTAGGGGAATGTGTTTATCATAGGTTGTCAGGCTTGCACGACCTGCCCTAGCTGACGGTTGCTCCTCATTTTAGGACTGGTAGATGACAATGGCTACGCAGCAACAGAAGGCACAACGCGTGATTTGGTTCATTAAAACGAAATCAGTTGTTACAGTAAAATTGAAGAGGAAAAGGGTTTGGTATTTCTCCAGCAAAATGGAGCACCACCGCATTACAGCAGTAGTGTTCGACGAGAATTAGACACACGATTTCTGAACACGTGGATAGGTAGAGACGGACCGATCCCGTGGCAACCGCGAAGTCCAGATATGTTTTCCTTGGATTATTTTTCATGGGACACATTAGTAACATGGCGCACGCAGAGACGATACGTGATATTTAACATCTGCGTCAACTCATTATTCCAGCAGTCGAAGTCATACCAGCTGACATGCTGGCGCGAGCACGGACGGAGATGGAATATCGTTTGGACGTTTGCCGCACATTGAAGTGCCCTGAACACTGCGGCAACTTGACGGTACGACCTATTTTTGTCATACTGTTGTTTCAGTAATGTTGTGTTTACTTCGTACCGAAAACTGCTTATGTAACCTCGGAGTTAGTTTACAAACAATATGTGTATTGTTCTACCCGGACCAACTGAGTGAATGTTTGTTAACGCCTCTGGTGACTTTACCACTTCAACCTAGTCAACTGTAGCATGTAACTATTCGTTGACGCCTATTGCATATAAATAGCGCAGGTTGAACGCGAGGACTCCCACAGTCTACCACGCGTTTCAAATGTGTTGTAATGTGCGGGGCAATATGTTTTTCTAATGAAAGTTTTCCACACATGCCCATTGTGTCAATGCATACACCCTAAAAAATAATTTGTAAACTTACCAGACGTGCGTATAGGAGCGCTAAGAAAGTAGGTATGGTAGAATAGTTTCCCAGACATCCATGGTAGCACTCCTAAACCTTGTTATAAAACAGTCAAATGTGTACTTAAGTTACCAGACTTGTAACATTTGTAAACGTTCGCGTATTTACAAGGCGGAAGTATGGTAACTGTCCCTTACTGCGTCTGGGATAATAACTTCCTAAACATGTTAGGAAGTTTTTTCACAGTGTACTAAAAGAAAACACTTTGGCCAAAAAAAGATTGTCAATGTAAATATGACGTGTTTATTGAAAACACTGTTTCTAATCTCTCTCCAACATAGATAAAAAAAAAAACCTTTTTCAGACTGCCGTCCGTCAAAATGTACTTACCAGATGTATGTGAAACTTGTATTGAAATGTGCATTGAACTTTGTTACAGATTTTACATCCAATGAATTTATATGGTCTCCACTTGGCGTCCCATAGTAAGGAACTTTTAATGCCAATTCAGTGCTTGGCTCGTTGTGGCGATGCGGTATTTGATGTGCGTTTCAAGGTTGCTGTTTCAAGCTCCGTCACTGAGCCTCTAAACCGCAGATAGGCGGCACCTCAGGGGCCCTCCCAAGATTGATTTCGTTTGTGTGTGTGTTGCAGAAAATCGATGAAGTGGTAAGGGTGCCGTTGACCGATGCATGTAATGTATAGAGACATGAAAAATTTGCGTTTAATTTCAGGCACAAGCTAGCATTCCAGCAACTGTTAGTTCGTGCTACATTCACAATGGGTCGTTGACATAATTGACACCACCTTAAGAGGGCGTGGTACATAATTCAACGCTGAAAGCATTAATATGTAACTGTAGGTTTCTTGAAGCCAATTTTCGAAAATTAAACAATAGCAATCCTAGACAATAGTTTTAGTCAACGTTTTAAACAAAACTGTTTCCAGAGTTACGAACTACTGAGGCACAATCTCTGACGCCGGAACTTCGTGCATTTAACTGCGGCGCAAGAGATAATTCTGGATAAATATTTACTCATAAAGTTGGCAAATACCATTATCTAGGACTGTCATTGAGTATTTTATCCATATTGGCTTCGAAAAAAGTGTAGAAATCAACTGATGTTTTCAGCGTTTATTTATCTACCACGCACTCTTAAAGTCTACGAACCAATAATAACAACGCAACTAAAAGGGGACCACTTTACTGTGTCAGAGAGCAGCCAACGAACAACTGTTGACTGATTGAGTGCACATATATTCTTGAAGGCTAGCCTACATGTCAGCGAACTCGCAAATTTTTCCCGTCTCTAGTAATGTATTATCGCCTTTCTGCGCAAGCCACTCAGCTGGCGTGCACTGCAATTTTTCCTGTTGGACTTGAAGCAGTGACCACATTGTTTTATTCATTTAGGCAGCGTAATTCAAAGCCTATCTCCCGTTTTTATAATCTAGTTGTTATTTTCCAGACAAGGCAATTTTAAGAAATAATATTTGGCTATTTTGAGGGGGTCCGAATGTGATGTTACAAATAAACGTGTCCAATTTTTAAACTTATGGAGTCATAGTTTAATGTGTGTAGACTTTTCGTAGATACGCAAGTGTAATGCGCGTTAAATAATTTGGTTAAAAAGTAATAGTCGTAACTCGCTGTAACGCATCTGAAGGGCTCCGACTGCCTGGTAGTGTAAAGCCATTCTGAAAACATTACTTGTGGTAGACCTCGCACGTAGGACCAAATTTGTTCGAAGTCCGGATTCCAACGTTTATTGTATAGAACAGTACACAATGGGTTAGGTGCACGCACGCACTACTATTTCGATTCTTCATATTTGTACCGGCCCACACGTGGTGCACTTAGGGTTCCAAGTGTGTTTGTCACTATAACTTAAGGGCGTTCAAGTAGGGAAAAATTCATAATTTTGTATTTGTATAAAATAGTGTTAGTTTTGTAGACATTAGTTAAGAGTACATTAACCTCTAACGAAAAAAATTAGCTCAGCCAGTTTTCCCGTAATGTCACTTCAAAGTCAAAATTTGCGTATTTTTACTTCATACAAAACTTCAAAACCAGTAAATATAATGAAATGGAAAAAATCACATCAAAACTGCACGTCACCGTCTACGGCTTGAAGCATATACAAACCCATTATGAAATACTTTTGTGTTTAAAATAAATTCCTAAAAATACCAGAAAAATTTCAAATTTTGAAATTTTTTATTTTGCACAAACCTTTTTTGTAACGGGTCTTATATGCTACAAGTCATAGACAGTAACACGTAGTTTTGATGTGATTTTTTCCATTTCATTATGTTAACTGGTTTTCAAGTTTTGTATGAAGTAAAAATATGCCAAATTTGACTTTGAAGTGCCATTACGGGAAAACTAGACGAGCTAATTTTTTTGCCGTTAGAAGTATGTGTACTCTCAAGTAATGTGTACAAAACTAACACTATTTCATACAAATATAAAATTATGTTTTTTCCCCACTTGAACAACCTTAAGTGACGAGTACTTTTAAAGTTTGGTGTACACTCGCACTTACATGTTTGAATGATACAACTAGTAGCAGACTGATATACTGCAATTTTATCGCTGGGTGAAATTTAGTGTTATATTTTGCGTAAACTTTTATGCTGAGGAGATTTGGTCATGATCAATGGCTTTAAACTGAATATACTCTATATACTATGTACACTGTTATCTTAACGTTCACCAGGCATGCTTTATTCCACTAAATTGTTTAGTTGAGTAAGATTAAATTTACAGTGTAAAAATTTCTCTGACTAAAATTAATTTATATGCGTTACTAAATGAATTAATAAATACTTTTGTTGATAACAAAATTATAGGTGGGAACATTGCGTGGCTTTCATTAGGGTGTACCAACGTACGAGCAATAGTACCACTTCAGAAGTTTATTTCCAGTCTGCTCTATTTGAAGTGCTACAGTTACATCGAGTGTGGCTAGGGCTTACGGTTCACTTTCATTTGAGTGTATTGTCACGGAAACTTCACTCAGTGTTTTCCAATTCTCTTTCACTGCTCAACAGGTCTATATTTAGGCGGGCCTGAAGTCACATGAGTATATTTTTCTCCACCCTCGCTTCAAACCCTATATTCCCATTACCCCCTCTTCTCGACAATCTATGGCGTGTGTCTATGTTGCCAACCTTTCTCGCTGATTATTTACGTCTGCCATGGTTCGTACTTTTCGCGTGGCTGGAAATTTGAAGCTATTTTGTTGCAAAAATTCTTTATTTTATGTTTATACGGATTAAAAGAACCATGTTATTGTGATGAAATAATTTTTGTATCATTTGGTTTTATTGCATTACGCGCACATCACAGTGATTACGGTTTATAAACTCTGACTTGTATTTGGACCCTA
Source organism: Medauroidea extradentata (assembly GCA_003012365.1). NCBI lineage: Eukaryota > Metazoa > Arthropoda > Insecta > Phasmatodea > Phasmatidae > Medauroidea > Medauroidea extradentata. Next base: position 6,835 of record PNEQ01017772.1, on the reverse strand, counting down.
CTGGCAAATAACACTTACTTGTCGGAAATGTCTTATTTTGACAGGTATAGTAGGCATAGTCAAATGAGGGACATGTCTGGCCAAAAATACGCTGCCAATAACCAGGAAACAGAGCTACCGATGTGCATGTCGTAAGCCATTGAAACACAACTAAGTCGTGGCTTTATCGATTACTCTTCATGTGGGTATACTTATGGTCTGATAACTTTTTCTTCATAATTTACACCTTTCGCACAGCCCTAATAACATTTTTAATAATATGTCATAACGCTCTTGAAAATAATTATCACATGTGATAACGTTATTGTATTAAAACAAATGGGTATAAATGTGCTCGATTTTGTTTCTTTCTCCAATTATTTTTAATGCAAAAAACATTTTTACTAGTGGTAATTGATTTATTCGATTTGCCATTAAGTATCTCAGGTTGTTTTTGTAAAGTTTCTTATTCGTGTCAGTGGGATTGTTTTAATGTAAGTTCCCACGAAGTGAGATTTATATTTTGGCGTGTCATTACGCGCAAAATATAAAACGCAAAAGAAAAAAAAGGTTAGGTAGAAGCTATTAACGTTAAAATCAATAAGTTGCACAGAATCTATTAAAAATTCAATAATTAGTTGCCAGCAGTTTTAATTTGAAAGGTGCGTTAAGAAATTATGCTGAAAACGTTCATTGAATTTCGTAGGGATTATAAATAAGCATCAACATCCGAAAAAAAATCAATCTTAGAAATCTGCCTTTACCATTTTTTGAGCAAATATTTTGCAAAAGGAAATCATTCCTTCAGCGTAACATTCTTGCGCCGAAATCGAGGTTACTAAATAACCAGAAACGCGAAGGAAAAACAATCACCATTTAGCGCTAACTTATACTTAATGCCTTCTTCTTTTCTTTTTTAACCTACCTGACGTGTCTGTTCTTTAGAGCCAACATTTAGGGGAATTTCACTGGCGTAGAAAAGTGTAGCGGTGTTTCTGTAACAAATTATTTTAACTCAACACACTTTCCACTTTCATTCAATTTTGAATATTTGTGAGCAGTTTTAAAAACGTTCTTCTACTTGGCTTTCCTACCCGCTTAGTCAGTAATACGGGAATTACGGTACGACGTACCATGGCATTTACATTTTTGTACACGAACCCATGTACAGTCATGGACACAATACACTCGTGAAGGTGGAAATACATCTAAGTCCCGCGTCGGGTATGTTCGACAGTCTGACCTTCGCACAGAAGACTGAGTGATGAGGGCGTGGCGTCACGCAACGAAAAGCGAAGGCTATGGGTGAAAAAAAGACACATATCGCAACATGAAATTGCGGATATAAAATTCTTAGCAGTCTTTAGTAGAGAATAACCTTGGATAACATATCATTTTCATAAGTAGTGATACATTTAATGGAAAGTAACAATATTAACGCTGTGCAGCAAACCTATCAGATTTCGGTGTATTATTAGTCGATATAATTGTCTCGTAGTTTAATTTGTATTAATCCTAAAAATTTTTACTTTCACATTCTAATAACACGTTAAGTGTATTTATTTTGCAACTAGTACGTGTAGAAAGCAACTATATGCTTATAAGGTAGGCACACAAATCCTCGTAAGCAACTATACTGGTATGTTTTGACAGCACTGTAGGCAACAACAGTAGGTCGTAGGCTGTGTCAAGAAAACACTAGTTTGTTTAACTTCCTCTTGTTGCTCATGTATCCAGATAGAAAAATCGCGTATTATGACGGAACATACAAATGACATTAACGTACCAATAAGATATTTTAAATATCACGATATCAGACTTAAGTTAAATTGATTGCAATACGGATGTTGAGAAATATTCACGTTCACGCAGTTTGAATATTGGAATTGAAATGTTTGGCATCTCACTCGTTTACTAACACGTCGTTATGTAACGTTATACAGCATAGTTGACAAATTTTAGCAAGTTGGGCGTTCATATATTACAGCTGACAGTTGTCAAATACGGGATTGCATACAGTTACGGAGGGGACAGAAATATAAAACGTAATAATAACCCTACACTTCACATATGCTTGCACTACGTAATATGTGTTAATAATCAATACTTTAATCACTTGTCAGCCAGAGCTGTCTAATCAGGAATTACCTACAGAAGAAGAAAGTATGAGAAGATCTGATCCTCGCATCACGTTCTTCTGACATCTATGCTGTGACCACATTTATTTTACGTGATACGTGGCTGCTTAAGTCTAATTTACACCAACGATAACATAGCTAATAACACGTGTTTTCGACATAGCTATTAACAACGTTGTAAAAATGCTTGCAAATTGTTCATATCATGATCTTATCAACATTGTTGCCAACATTGTTATCTACTTTGTTAATATTTATAAAAATGGTTGATAACATTCGTTACCAACATTATGTTGAAAAAATGTACTAGCAATAAAAGTTATTAATTTTAGAAACATGTTAATAAATAGTGTACCATAGCTTAGAATAGGTTGATAACATTTGTGTAACTAACATTTTTTAATTAACATTCGTACTGTTATTTTGTGGTGTAAACTGGGCTTAAGTGAGCTTTGTGGGTAACACTCGATGTTCGGACCCATGGACAGATCCACGTGTGCAGTCGTTTCGCACGTGAGAACAACTGTTTCTGTCAAACGGGGTGAAAGTGACCGTTTGCGACTACCTGGACCAACAACTCGCAACATTGTTATCTAATCAGGATCAAGTTTATCGCTTGATGTGAGATATTTAGTGTCTGAAATATTTTATTCCGAGGTTGTTTCTGAAGTGTGTTACACGTTTTGTTCATGCTTAACAGATGTAAAGTTAAGTCACAATGGATCAGCAGTGGAACTGTCAAAGAGGATAGAAGTATCCCGAGAAAACCCACTGGGTCACGCCAATGTTCGGCAAATAAAGTTGTAAGCGACTAGTCAGACCGTAACGTCATCGCGAATGCCAATTAAATATTACCGTACTATTAAAATATGCATTAGTTTCAGCTCGCTGTATGATAATGAGAATTCCCTTGCATTGAATATTAACATTTTGATACAATATAGGTAACTGTTATAACCTCCCTCGGTTATTTGAGGAGAATATATACACATGAATTTTAATCACTGTTCTAGTAGGTGTTACTAGTAGCGAAATAATAATAACAGAATTTCTTTATTTTCTGGATACTTTGGAAATCCGTGTTTACCTAGTCAGTCCCACGCCTCTCTCGACGGCTGCAACTAGTGTCTCCACAACTAATTCCCGGACGACGCGAATACCCGCGCTAGGGCACAACCACCTCTAGTGGTGCCTGCGACAAGAGTCCCGCAAACCAATACGTGGATCCCTGCGAATTCCCGCGGCTCCGGACACAACCACCTCTCGTGGTGTCCGAACAGCGAGTCTCACAAATAAATACGCGGACCCCGCGAATTCCCGCGGGTCGGGACACAACCACCTCTTGTGGTGTCCGCGGCTCGAGTCCCCCGAAACAAACCTAACCGACGCGCCCGCGGCACTTTTCCTAAAACTCTCCCCATTTACTCCCAGCCAATCACAAGCTCTGTGGACGACTGACATAACTAAACATGGTATTTCCTCCGCACCGGTTTAATGTATCTTTTCAAAATTCATACAGCTTGACATTAACATACACACCAACTTATATACAGAATTTCAACTCTCTACGCTAACTAATAATAAAGTTAATATTTAATTTTACTGCAGGGGGTAAGTGAAGCCACGCCCCTGAGCTGACCTACTTCTGGCCCCTTTAGCCTTGGTTCCCACACAAATTCAAGGCTGTGGGCTAGCTTTCGTCCTACATTTCCAGCTTTCTCTTTTCTTCGGCGTGAAGGGTTAAATAGCCGTGACACAATTCACAATACTCCTCTCCAGCCCTTCGCCTCTGGCCAATATACAAAACTAAATTAAAAACAAATGAAATTAAACAAATTATTACGATTGAACAAGATTAAACACATAATTCTGATTACAATGAAGTGTCAACGGATTCTCTACGACAATTTTATCATATTTTGCGTTATTTACAATGAACATCACATATAATCAAAATGAATGGCAAGGAGGCCTGTTACACTGTTATTATCTGGGTATTAGAGAATGTGTGTACTTTCATAATTTTATTACTGTGTTTTACAAATTAGTTTTCTATGTTCAACTTTGAATATTGCAAATGGACATGTGTCACTTTTGCATTTACTAAATGATTTGTGCGACGTACTGATTCAGCCAATATACAGTGCCTGATCGCTGGAGGAAGGTGTGAACGGGCGATGCTCCAGTCCTACAACACAACCTGTGCACAGCGCAGTTCCAACGCACCGCTGTTCGATGTTCTGCGGGTTGCCTAGATGCCAGGCTCCCGCTTGCACACAGCCGATGATTGCCGACGTGGACTTTGATTATTTCAGTCGCCCAATTTTCGTGTCCATGAGTGTACCCACACACATAATACATACTTATTCTCTTACACTCGGATACACACACGCACATATGAGTTAGTCTCTGTGAGAAAGTCTAGGGTAGTACTGTAATTTGTCACTTATATTAAAAGCTGATAAACTACAGTACAGTTGAACGACATATTGTTTCGAAACTAGTTGCCAAATTTTTTCTGTAAAAATACAAATATTATTTACAACACTTAAAGTAAAAGGAATTATTTGAAATGGGTGAATCATTTGTGGGCTTATAATAATTTTTGTGACAGTACAAATACTTTCTGTAAACTTACAGTCTTCACACAAGATGAGAGCTTGATTAAAAACTGCAGTATCAACTTCTTCAAACGACATGTTTTCATATTCACGAACGAAAGGTTTCGTACTAAATGAACCTAGTGTAATGTATATTGAAACTTTAGCTATTACAAAATGAGTATTTCTACTTGATGCTGCGAGTACTGTTGTCCTAGTGGCTAGGGTACTTGCATCTCACCAAGACGGTTCAGGTTCAATTTCTAGACGGAAAGTGGTGAATCGGCAAATAATTGCACATATGTGCAGTTGACGGATATCGCTTGAGTGCGCCACCGACATGCGTGTTAGATGCACAAAAGCGACGGAGCTATAAGGGTGTCCTTGAAACGCACATCAAATCCCGCATCGACACAACAAGCCAAGCACTGAACTATTGTGCAAGGTTCCCACCAATCCATTTTTGCTATGGGACTTCAAGCGATCACTATACAATTTGATCGTTGTGAGAGAGGGAGACTTTGGTCAGAGCTAACAGCGGGGTCTTTAGCGCTTGTGAGTGGTGCCATGAGGTGAGTATGGAACAGCGCCGGAATCACAGGGAGGGAGTGAAAGAGAGAGGTAGAGAGAGGGAGGTAGAGAGAGAGGGAGGTAGAGAGAGAGGGAGGTAGAGAGAGGGAGGTAGAGAGAGAGGGAGGTAGAGAGAGAGGGAGGTAGAGAGAGAGGGAGGTAGAGAGAGAGGGAGGTAGAGAGAGAGGGAGGTAGAGAGAGAGGGAGAGGTAGAGAGAGAGGGAGGTAGAGAGAGAGGGGGGAACGGGAGAACCCCGAGAAATCCCGCAGACCAACGGCATCGTCCGGCACAATTCCCACATGCGAAAATCCGGGGACCGACCCCGCCGGGAATCGAACCCAAATCGTCTCGGTGGGAGGCGAATGGTCTGACCCCTTCATCGTTGTAAAGTCGGTAGCAAAGTTCAGAGCATGTTTCTATGTGAGTTTCACATAGCCTACATCCGGTTAGTACATCTTGAAGTACGGCAATCTGAAAAGGATGCTTTTAGTTGTGTTTTAGAGTTGAATAGGTGTTTCTAATGAGCATAGTTTCTTTTTAGAATGACATTTAGCTGTGCTTTCTTTTCGTACATTGGCACCTGTGGAATTGTTTCGTAAAACAAACAAGGGCGTTATTTCGGGTTTTTCTTGGGGGCAGGGGGTGGGGATGGAGAGATTTTTTTTGTGACAGTTACCTTCTTGCATATTTTCTATTAATAAAGCATGTATAACTTAAAAACTTTAATAATATAACTTCAGATTTATGTGCTCACGTTAGTATTATTTAAATAACAAAATGCACAAAAAAATTGTATCACTTATCCTTCTAAATCCAGGGGGGTGGGGGACGTTTGCCTCCCCTAAATAACGCTCCATAAATTAAACGTAGACCTATTTAATCGTATTGTGGATACATTACAACTCCTTTGAAGCTCGTGGTAGGCGTCGCTCATAAAACACGTCGAATCCACTTCGCTATCTCTATTGCTCATTCTCTCCATCTGGCAACGTTGTTTCCGGTTTCAAATGTACCCACCCCCTCCCGGTCTCTCACAACGCGCCAATCCGCGGCGCCGACGTCCAATTAGACGCGAGCAGCCGGAGGGGATGACGTAAGTAAGCGCTCTCGTTCCTGGCGGGTCGGAACCTTTTCCCCGAGATACAGAAGGAAGCACTTCCGTAAACGGGGCAATAAGAACCCACGCGCGTGCCAGATCTGTTGTTTACGAGCCGACACAGAGTCGCCAACGTCTTAACTCGACAACCCGCAGGGCCCGAAAACATGTGTAGTACAGTAATTTCTTTAAAATGTCTTTAAACAACATTGAATGATCAAAGTGAATATTTAGGACACACACCAATGCACTATTGTATCGTCATTCCGTCACAGAAAACCATAAGTAAATAAGATATCATAGAAGTCAACATTGTAAGTTTTTCACGTTTCTTTATTTTTTTCAAAATATATACACATACACACACATAGAGAGAGAGAGGGAGAGTGAGAGAGGGAGAGAGTGAGAGTGAGAGAGTGAGAGAGTGAGAGTGAGAGAGTGAGAGTGAGAG